>JACBWV010000688.1:1397849-1536613 GCA_013435795.1 Chlamydomonas sp. ICE-L | reverse complement strand
CAGGGATGCAATAGAGATCAAAGCGAGGCAGGGAGGGAATAATGGCCAAGGGACCAGGGCACATGATGAACAAGGGAGGGAGGGTGTTTGTTAGAGAGCAAAAGAGGGGCGCGAAGGGGATACTGGCACGGGGGCAAAAAGAGACGGATGAGCAGAGCAGGGTAATGGTTAGGGGTAAGGAGGGCCGGTGCTAATGGCAACGGGCAGGAGATGGTGTGATGAACAGGGAGCGAGGCGTTAGAGAGCGACAGAGGGGCACCAGGTATAATGGCCAAGGCGGGGGCAGGAGGACAGTGATAAGCAGAGCACGGCCAGGCGTTAGAGAGCACAGAGAGGCAGGGACCGGGAAGGGACAATGGAAGGGAAAGACGACAGTGTATTAGCAGGCGACGGTAGGCGGTTTAGGGAGTAAGGAGGGGCAGGGATAATGGCACCAAGAGGAAGGACATCAGTGATCAAAACAAGGCATGGATGCGATAGAGAGCAAACGGGGCAGGTGATATGGCAAGGGGCAAGACGACAGTGAGAACAAGGGAGGGCATGCGTTACAGAGCAAAGAGGCCGGGCATCAGGAATAATGGCACAAGCGGGCAAGACGACAGTGATGAGCAGAGCAGGGTAGGGACGGTTTTTAGGGAGTAAGGAGGGGCAGGGATTAATGGAAGGGCAGGTTGATGGTGTATGAACAAGGCAGGGCATGGCGTTAGAGAGCGAAGAAGAGGGAGAAGGTGGCAGGAGATAAGGAAAGCGGGCAGCGAGGACAGTGATAAGCAGGCAGGGCAGGCGAGAGAGCACAGAGGGGCGGGGGGACAATGGAAAGGGGAAGAACGACGGACAGTGATGAGCAGCGCAATGTAGGCGTTAGGGAGTCAGTAAGAGGGCAGGGATTTGAATGGCAAGACGGCAAAGACATCAGTGATCAACACAGGCAGGGAATGCCGACTAGAGAGCAAAGAGGGGCAGGGATTATGGCAAGGGGCAAGACGACAGTGATGCAACACAGGGAGGGCAAGGAGTTGCAGAGCAAAGAGGGGAGAATAATGGCAAGGGGCAAGACGACAGTGATGCTGCGCAGAGCAGGGTAGGTGTTAAGGGAGTAGGAGGGGCAGGGTCAGGGATAATGGCAAGGGGAGGACGACAGTGATGAATAAGGGAGGGCAGGCGTTAGAGAGCAAAGAGAGGAAGGGACAATGGCAAGGGGCAAGATTACAGTGTTGAGCACAGCAGGGTAGGTGTTAGGGAGTAAGGAGGGCAGGGATACTGGCAAGAGGCAAGACGGCAGTGTATGAACAAGGCAGGGCATGCGATAGAGATTAAAGAGGGGCAGGGATAATGGCTAAGGGCAGGATGACAGTGATGAACAAGGCAGGGCATGCGATAGAGAGCAAAGAGGGGCAGGGATAATGGCAAGGGGCAGGATGACAGTGATGAGCAGAGCAGGGAAGGTGGTATTGAGAGCAAAGGGGGCGGGCAGGGGATAATGGGAAAGGACAGGACGACAGTAATGGGCAGAGCAGGGCAGGCGTTAGAGAGCAATGAAGGGCAGGGGCACGGATAGGGGCAGGATGGTGATTAGCAGAGCATGGCCTGCGTTACAGAGCAATGAAGGGCAGGGAGGACGGCAAGGAGCAGGACAGTGACGTGCAGAGCAGGGTATGCGCTAGAGATCAATGGAGGGCAGGACATAGACAGAAGCATATTACAGATGCAGTTACAGAGACGATGACAGAGACAATGACACAAACATAGACAGATGCACGTGGGCATTACCTATGCATGAATCAAGACACAATTCCCTATGCCACACTACTGTTGCAAAACCGCACCTACAAGCAAGCTTCAGTTATCACTTACGTTGTTGTCTAGCAGCCTCATGTGACAATGGAACATCAGAACTGGGAGGGAAGACAGAGCAATGGTCCCTGCAAATACAGAATGCAGGCATAGTTAAATTATGTAGCACCCTTTACTTCATTTTTGATGATAGGTTAAACCCTCTTCTCCTGTGTCAACAATGGCCAAGCGCTCAAGCAGACAGACAAGCAAGTAAACATGCGTGCAACAGACAGGCACGCAGGCAGGCAACCAAGCCACTTTTCCATGGGCTGAACACTCTATGCCTAGCACCTCCAAGCAGAAGTCACCATCCAGATAGTCAGCCAATCAGTCACTAGGAGGAAGGGTTTTAGGGTTTGTAAGTCAGCAAGTAGTTGGGGTAGTCTGAAGGAACGGTTGAAGTTCCCAGGACAGGGCTACGTGAGGGTCCGTGGGGCCAAGTGAAGCACTGGATCGTACCACGAAGTGGTCTGTGTCAAGGCGGAGGGTACGGTGCACCTCCGAAGTCGTCAAAGCTGTCAGGTAAGGTTGGAGGACTTTTGCTACAGTCCAGTCGCGGCTGTGAATAGCGGCGAAGGGGATGTGCAGTGAGTCCATGAGGGCTTGCTGGACGTCGGAGAAGAGGCAGAGGAGAAGAAGCGGGCTGCCAATGTGTTGTTGACAGGCTCATCTTGGAAGTAGTAGGCTGGTATGTGCGGGACTGCATGTGCAACTTGTACGTGCCATAGTAGTGCACATGCAGTGGGTTCCGGTACACCCAGGTCTCAATAGTTCCTCATCCTGTACTGTGGGGCCGGCTGAGAGCATCGAGCATTGATGCTGATGGGAGGTCAAGAGCGTAGTGCGCTGAGAGAACCAATCCAGGTGGCTTCCTCTTCTCTGATGTGCTTGACGTGGTTGATGATGTCGCTGCTGCTGGATGTGTCAATGTACGCTCAGAACTATGACGTTCAGTTGAGACGTGCAAGGACAAGTGAGCTGCAAGGCTCTTGCGGGAGGGGGCCAAAAGAGCCGGTGAGCTCCCTCCTAGATGCCAATGAAGTCCAGGATCCAAGGGATTGGGTGCTCCTCTTGCTCCATATAGTCGTTGGTCCGTCTTCGCTATGGTTGACCTCCCAACTGGAAGGTTGGACATCCCCTAGCTCTCGGCGGCGGCCAAGCATGGAGGGAGCTGCCTGGTTCGAGATACTGGCCTGAATGGCAAGTCCACGGTCAAAGCGCGACCTGTGGCAGTATGCTCTGCGCTGGACAAGTGGAGGAAAGGGTGCAATGTGAGTTTCTCTTGTGAAATGTCAGGTAGGGCAAAAATACCTGGCATGGCCATTAGTGGGGTCCCGATGAGGGCATCGAAGATGGTGTTGTTAGGGGCAATGAAAAAAGTTGCCCTGACGCTGATCTCGTTGGGGGTGTGTCGCTGCAAAAAATGACTGGCATTTGAATCTCCTTGGTGAGGGAGCTTTTGACGTCATTGAACGCAATCGTCTCGTGGTGGCATGGGAGAGGATCGTATCCCAATGAGTCCGCCATAGATTGCGAGATGAAGTTGAGACCACTGCCGGAGTCGACGAGGACCATGAGGTTGACGCACTGCAGGAGGCCAGTTGCGGACTTGAGCGAGAGGCCTGTCTGGTGGGACATGTTGGCCAGGTACGGTACACCGTAGCTGGGCTCTGTTCCTCGCAGCAAGGTTGCTATAGAAGGGCTCAGCTGGCCAGAAGCAGTGTAGTCGCGTACAAATGTGTCCACTGGGTTGTGCGTGACACAAGCTGCGCGCTGGGCTGTCTCAACTGCTGTGCCTCTGACCTGCAAGGCCTTGTTGAACTCGTGCAGGTTCTGCACTTCTCTGAACATCAAATCAAGATCCCGCCGCAAGACTGTCATCTCATCCATGAGGAGGTCTTGTGATGCCTGATGCTGGGCTTGGGTAACGTGCCGTGATACTCGAGCGCTGGGTAGGGGGATGGCAGCTGTTGTCCCAGTTCCGTCAGTGGAAGGATCAAATGTGGGTTTGTAAATTGCCTGCGAGCTAGCTTGTGTCTCTGCTTCTGGAGTTTGTCGGAAGCTGACTACTAGGGCTGCATTGTACCAGTCAGGTTCTGGTAGATCAGATTGCGCAGCTTGTGGAGCCTCTAGTTGTAGTGGCTGGTTGCTACGACTGTGTTGATCATGGGGGTGTGAGGCATGTCGTCCGCTGGAGGGTTGCGAACGAAGTTCCTCACGAATGGCGAAGACGGTGTCATGCAACTGCTGGTTATGCTGTTGCTGCTGCAACTGCATCTGCCGATTGTGTTATTATTGTTGCAATTGCATAACGATGTCTGGCCGTTGGTGCTGCTGCATACTGTTGTTGTTAGTGCCTCTTGTCTGCCCTTGGTAGTTGCCTTGAGTGCCCTGGTTGTTGCCCTAGTAACCTGCTTGATATCCACCCTGGGTGCCTTGGTTGTTGCCTTGGTAGCCACCTTGATACCCGCCACCAGTTCCTGCCATGCTTCCCTGGTTGTTGTTCCCTGGGTTGCCTGCTGGAAAGGGTCGTGGATTCTTCCCCTTGTACCTGGGGTTCTGAGGGGGTAGGAAGGATTGCTCTTGCACTGGAGTCTGTGGCTGTCTGGACTGCTGTGCTGGGGGGTTACGCATTTGTGTGTGCGGGCTGTGTTGTACAGCTCCCTGCAGTGAGCGGTAGTAAGGCACTCCAGATCTGAGCTGGTCCAAGGGTGGTGGTGGAGCGAAGCCTTGCTGGATTGTTGAGGTGCGCCAGATGGCGTACCGTGCTGGGTTCTTCGGGCTCCAGGATGGGTTGGGGGTCCCAGGGTTGTCCAGGTAGCAAGTGTCGGAACTGTGTCCAGTGATGTTGCATGTAGTGCAAACTGTGGAAGACTTGGGTTCACCGTTCTTGCCCTTGAGTGCACTTGGGTCATGGGTGACGGGAAAAGCAGGCGTCTGGCGTGGCATGACAGTTGGCCTCTGTGTCGGTGGTTTAGAGACACAGAGCAGCATGCCTTGTGCTGTCATATCGTCCCTCTTGGATGCCTCAGTTTGGGCAATGCCAGATAGCCTTTCCAGGGTGTGCTGGTCTTGGTCAAGCTTGTAGAGCTTGGCGATAATCGCCCAATCATTGCCCAGCAACCGAGGGGGGTGACATCCTTGTAGCTGCCAAAGTTCTCCTTCAGGGTGGGGGCCATGCGATCAAGTAGTTTGGCCACCTTGGCCATGGCCTTCCGGTAATGGGGCTGTCCAGCCCGGATATCAAACTCCTCGTACTTCTTTGTGAATTCTGACATCAAGATGCGAGGCATGGGGTATAAGAGGCATGCATTGTCGTAGCAGTCAAACTTCTCATACTCCTCCTTGGCGTCGAGGGGGGTTACCTTGAGTGCGAGTGCTAGTCCAGTTTTGACCAGCTCGTAGAAATGAATGAGCTTCAGCTTCCAAGTGGCTGGGTTCATGATCGGTTGACCATGCTCGTTGACTTGGAGGGCTCCATTCAAGGAGTTTTGTGTCTGGAGAGCATTGCACTCCCGGATCCACGCGGCTCTGTTGTCTGTAAACAAGACGAATGGTTGAGAGTTCTCATAGACTTGCACCATCATCTGTTCCCACAACTCCTCCACTGTAAGGTCCCTCTTGATGTTGATAATGTAGCTCTTCATCATCAGAAGCCAGGCTTTGGTGTGTGACACGCTGCCGCCGTGTAGCTGTGATCCTTTTGTTGGAAGTTGCCATGATAGGACGGAACCGACACCGATCATGAGTGCGACGTGACGTTCGCCATCATTGCTATCAGCGTCGCTCACATCCCCTTGAAAGTCTGGTGGAGGTGGTCCCTGATCCTCTTCAGGAGGTGGGGGTGGTCCATTGTCAGAGTCCGGTGGGCTGGGGGGTTGGCCTCCCGGTTGATCAGGTGGTCCTCCAGTATCTGCTTCATCATCGGGGACACCGTCACTGTCAGAAGAATTGGCAGGATCACCCCCTGGATTACCTCCTGGTCCATGCGGTGACTGACTGGGGTGGGATTCACTGTTGTCGGAGGAGCTGCTTGACCCGTTGCCGGAAGGTTGGCTTGCAGGAAGCTGGTTGGCTGGTGAGGGATCGGGAAGCTGTCGGGGAGTGCGGGCAAGTCTTTTGCTGGGGCTTTCTACTTCCTCTTTTGAGCTGAAAAGGTTGTTGGTGGTCATGTGTGGAGGACCTGCTGCTTGAGTCGCAGTTGCGCCAGTGAAGGTCTCCTGAGGGGTTATAAATTCCTGCAAGGGACTGTGCACTGGCGGCTGTGACGGAGTGGCAGACGGTCGCTGGACTGGGGACAATGGTGGGTACGCATTGTCCTCAGCTTCCTCATTGACGGCAACGCGAGAAGGCGGGGTGGTCAGCAATGGCCGTTGTGAGCTTCCAAGGGCTAGGCGCATTCCACTCTGCCCGCTCCAAGGCTTGAGTGGTGTGGGTGATGGCTGAAGGTCTGATGGAGTGCTTAGTGCGTGTAGAGTTCCACAGAATTGTCTTTTGGAGGTGCCTAGTAGCTGCGCGATCTGGGCTGGGGGCTGGGGGCTGATAGTAGAAGGCTGGGGGTCGAGGGTTGAAGGCTGGGGGCTGATAGCGGAAGGCTGGGGGACGAGAGGTGAAGGCTGGGGGCTGATCGTGTCAGCTGCTGTGGCTGAGGCTGGTAAAGTGGTGGCAAGTGCCATAGGAAGGGGGATGTCGATCTCCGATGACTCCCCCTCGTACCAGGGGTGGCTGCCCCCCAGTGGGAGGGGTGAATTGGGGATCGTTAGGGGGATGGTTGGGGTAAGTATGTTAATGGGGTTATGCATATGCAGTTGTGCTAGTTGATTTGTGATGGAATGTTCAGAATAAGTGTTACTTATGTCTGAAAGGGCTTGTCGGGCGTCTGATTGAGCTTGTGCATGATCAGTTGCGTCTGAGCGCGCTTCTGCTTCTGCAGCAGCTCTGACTTGTCCTCTTGTTCCTCGCATTGTGTGTTGTGTTAGATGTTCAGGGGTGGGTTTGTTCCACGTGTGTATCAAGGCTTGTGTCTTGATGTGTACCTGAAGGAATGTGTATGTTGGTAGAGCAGCGCAGATGTGTCTGGCTTGGTTTCTTCAGAAGTGTAGTCCTGAAAGAAGGTGTGGTGGAGCAGAGGTCCAATAAAAAACGGCGGCCCTTCGCCGTTGCTTCTTTGTTTTTTTGTTAAGTGGGTGGTCGCGAACAGTAGTGCAAGTAAAAAAAGGCGGCCTAACGGCGTGCTGTTTGAAAGATGCAGATGGCGTATTCGTAACAGCAGTGTACCCAAAAATTGGGCAGCCTTACGGCGTGTGTTTTGGAAGAGTGTGGATGCTGTATCCGAAACAGGGATTCAACTCCAATCGGGCGGCCCTCCGCCGTGCCGAATGGCGTATGCGATAGGTCTGAGGTCAGAAAGTGCGGGAGATGCCCGTACCTAGCGAGGTGGTGGGTAGTCTCCTTCGAAGAACTTGAGATCAGGTAGTCCTACGCACGGTGGGAAAGGGTGGGCAACTGATTAGTATGAAGCAGTTGGTCCAATTGAATGGGTGATTTGTCTGGTTAATGGATGCAAATGCTGGTATAAGTTGGAATGTATGGGTATGTCGGTATCAGCAAGTCGTCAGTATCAGCAAGTCGTCAGTATCAGCAACTCGTCGGTATCAGCAAGTCGGTAATAGCCGTCTCGATGTTCAGAAGTACGGTACCGGTACTGTCTCTGAATTGAGAGGGCGGGCTCAAATTGACTAGGTTATGTGATTGGTTCTCTGTACAGCAAATGCGGTTGCCGGTGTTGGGGAGATCACAAAGGCAGGGATCAGAGTAGTTCTGATGTGGAAGTCTTGGGTGGGGAACCGCAAGGTGGGTGGGGTTCTTGAATCCTCTAGGGGCTGCTAGTGAGTTGCGTCTACTCGTACGTAGGAGGAGCAATGGAGGACAAGTGCGCCCGATCTATAGTTGATCAGTATAGTTATGGAGTCGGTATGTGTGTTGTTAGAATGGGATAATTAGTTCCAGACTATGGTCACAGCAGGTAGGTTGGGTAAATTAATTCCAATCTATATGTGTACAGACTATCAGCTTGGATAACACTCCGGAGAGTGGACTTAGTGTGTGCAGCACGCCAATCTATAAATGCGGAGACGAGAATAAATATTACAAAAGATAGTGGAACCATAAAGGGACACCAGCGGAGGAAAGGGGGGCGGTAGCCTGGAACCTGATCATGGTACAGGTTAGACAGCGCGTGTCAGAAGAACCGATGACGCAGTCAACAGTAAGCTGACATAGTACTGTCAGGACCGATAGTTCTAAGGAAGTACATAAGTAGTCACCAAGTCATAAAACGCGTGAGAGCACCGCAATTCATGCTGACACTCCACCTATGACACAGGTGACATACAATACTACTTCTCCACCTATGGCACTGGTGACATAGAACTATATGTAACAGATTGAAAAAAAAAAAAAAAAAAAATCAAAGAACTCCGAAAATTCGAGAGAACTTCAAATGGAAACCCAAAGGTTTATAGGAAGGAATGAAACACGGCAAAAACCAAAATTTGCCAAGTTAGAAAAGGATGAAAACCGAATATCAAAGATGGGTAACAACGGTATAGAAAACCCGATCCGGGAATAGGAACCTAATGCCATACAATGATAACCAAAGAAACCGATGTAACAAAAAAAAAAAAAAAAATTATATACCCTAAGAAGAAGCGGTCATCCCAAG
Source organism: Chlamydomonas sp. ICE-L (assembly GCA_013435795.1). Lineage (NCBI taxonomy): Eukaryota > Viridiplantae > Chlorophyta > Chlorophyceae > Chlamydomonadales > Chlamydomonadaceae > Chlamydomonas > Chlamydomonas sp. ICE-L. The sequence goes on along the minus strand of JACBWV010000688.1, from coordinate 1,528,053 downwards.
CATCCGCATAAACCTCCAGAACACAGCAGGATCAAGGGGCTTGGTGAAGGGGTCAGCACAGGTGTCCTTGGTGTTAACATAGGCAACATCTAGTGAACCGTCCTCCACCAGCTCCTTGATGTAGTGATGAATAACATCAATGTGCTTGCTGCGAGGGAGGAGCTGCCAGTCATTGGCCCATCTCTGAGACCCTATGTTGTCACCCTGAATGGTAACTAAATCACAAGGCAGACCCAGATCCACCCTCAACTTCTCCAACCATTGCACCTCCCTGGCAGCCTGAGACAGGGCCTGATACTCAGCCTCACAAGAGCTAATGGCAACTGTAGGCTGCCTCTTGCTCATCCAGTTCACTATGCACCCTCCAGCCAGGACAGCAAAGCCAGTCTGAGATCTCCTGTCAGACCCATCATCAGCAAAGGATGAGTCACTAAAGACAGTAAAAGAGAAATCAGGGCTGTGTGTGTAAGTGAGTCCCAGGTGGGAATGTGACCTCAAATACAAAAGCAAACGCTTGGCTGCCCCCCACAGGGGGACGGTAGGGTGAGCAGAAAACCTGGACAGGTAGCTCACAGCAAAGGCAATATCAGGCCTGGTGCAAGTAGCCAGGTATAGCAAAGCACCAACAAGAGAGAGGTACTGGCTATTAGAGGACAGGGGTTCTCCAGGTGGGTCAGTGACGGTGGACTTGTCCATGGGGGCACCAAACCTGGGCTTGGCAGCAGCAGTCAGACCAAACTGCTCCACCAGATCAACAATGTAGGAGTGCTGGGAGAGGTTGATCTGAACACACCTGCCGTCAGAGTCAAGTGTACAAGTCATGTCCAAGGAGAGGAACTGAACCGGCACACCCATCTCTTTGACCTCCCAGCCAGCTTTCTCCATAGCCTTGATCAGCAAAACATACCTATCCAGCTCACTAAAAGCACAGATAAAATCATCAACATAGGTTAGGACATAGCTCCACCCACCATTAGAATCCCTCCTAAAATACAGAGCAGGTTCCGCCTTGCACATAATAAAACCATGTGCAACCAAAACCCGCTTGACATCCATACTCCAAGCCCTGGGCGCCTGTTTCAAACCATAAAGGGACTTGATCAGCTTGCACACAAGGGGAACACCGTTAGGACCAAGTACCTTAAAGCCCTCAGGCTGGTGGCAGTACAGGTCCAGACCAGGTTCAAGGGGAGCATTCAGAAATGCAGTCTTGATGTCCAGCTGCCGAACAAACATCTTCCTATGAGTGATGGCAGCCAGGAGCACCCTCAGACCTGCTTTAGAAGAAACGGGGGCATATACATCATGAAAATCCAACCCAGGACGCTGCAGAAAACCACGAACCACAAAACGTGCCTTGAAGCGAATAGAACCATCAACCCCAACCTTCTTCACAAATAACCACCTGCCAGACAGGACCCTCTGTTTAGGAGGCAGTGGAGTGAGCGCCCAAGTGCCATGGGCATGTAGGGACGCCATCTCATCCTTCATAGCAAGGAGCCATTGATCCCTGTCAGGGTTGGTGGGAAGCATGGCAGCTTTGAAGGTCAGTTCAGTGGAAGTGGAAATGTATGCTCCCACGTACAAGCAGTGTACTTGTACATGAGCAGCGGGGATATTAGCAGTATCAGCAGTAACCGGTAGTATAGCCCCCAGCGCAGAACTACTGCCTGGTTGAACAGGGCCGGCCTTATTTGCCTCTATATCAACGAAGCCTGGGTCGACCGGAACACCCCAGCCATACGCAGTATCGGAACCCGACCAGTGTTCCAGATCATCACTTGCACTATCGGCAACGGCTACATCATCACATGGCCTTGACCCGAGTAATCCACCAGGGACGACAGGAGGCGTCTGAATGAACGACACCCGCGAGCCATCCGAGGTGGTCGGAGGTTGGCGACTATTAGTCAATGGACCTGATCCAGGTACCACTATGATCGAAGGCTGTCGTAATCCTAAATCTTCACCGACGAAATGTGGCGCAGAGGAGGGCCTGGCGACCCCCTGCGATTCGGCTAAGATTTTATCTGAAAGAACTGCAGAATCTCGCCCGCCCAGTGCCTTCACACACAATACAGCACCATCAGCCCCTGACCTGGGACGCAAGGTCATCCCATGATCAGGGCAGCGGTCGACAGGGCAGCGGTCGACAATTGGGGTTAGCAAAGGGTCAAGGGAATTAACCGTAGGCACAGGCATATGTCCGTTGATAGCGGCAGGGATGCAAGAGACATACGGCGACCCGTCATAGGGAGATAGCCCAGGAATACAGTTATGATCAAACTGCTCATAGAAGAGTACATCACGACTCTCTACTACCTGGCGCAACTTAGGAACCCAAACAAAATAACCCTTACTCACCAGGGAATACCCAACCAGTCTACCAGATAACGCCCTTTCGTCCAGCTTGTTGCGCTTCTTCCCATTGACTAACGTAACGTAGCAAGGGCATCCGAACACGCGCAACATCGACACATCAGGCTGAACCCCAAAGAAAAGCTCATGAGGAGTCTTATCTCCCTGATTGGGCAAGCGATTACGAAGGTAACACGCAGCTAGGAAGGCATAGGGCCAGAAAGACTTAGTTAGCTTAGACTCCAGGTGGATGCTCCTAGCTATAGACTGTAAGACCCCATTGTACCTCTCCACAGTTGCATTCTGCTGTGCAGTGTATGCCAAAGATAACTCATGCACTGCCCCAACCGATATCAGCCAATCCTCAAACCACTTTACTATAAACTCCTTAGCCCTGTCAGACCTCAGGCACTTAAAGGCAAATCCGTGCAGCTGATTCATCCATCTGAGGATGATAGTCTGAACTGCTAAGGGAGCTTCATCCCTGGTCCTCAAGCACAACACTTCAGCATAGCCAGAGTGTTGGTCTGTGAGGCACAGAATATAAAACTCCCCACGCAGACCTCTAATATGAACTGGCCCCATGATGTCCAAGTGAAGGCGTTGGAGAGGTGCATTGATCGGAGTAGTGCTTGCTTTAGGAAAAGGGAGACGTTTGCCCTTAGCCTTTTGACAAGCATCACAAGGGATCTTAGCCAGTTTTTGGGCCTGGTTGAGTGAGAGGGGTAAGTTCTTAACCATACCCTTCTTGACAAGTCTGTGCATGGCATCATAGCCGGGGTGACCCAGCCGCCTATGCCACAGCCATTCAGGAGTGGTAGGGATAACAACTCCACCGTCCTCATCAACATCAAGTGCAAAAGCTGGGTAATTGTCAGCACCAAACGAACAGCCACTGGTGGTGTAACAAGGCCTACATCCAAACTTGTAAACACCATCACTGGAGGCAGGGAAGGACCAGAGAATAGAAGAGCCCTGAGTGGCAGTGCAACTAATACTATCAAAAGAAATCTTGCAGTGGAGAGAATGAGCCACAGCATTTACTGACAGGAGGTTCACCGGACAGTGAGGTATGTAGAGAACATTAGTTAGAATGATTGGTGTTGGTAATCAATCACTACATAACTCAATGGATCCCTTACCTACTGCCCGTTGAACCACACCATCACCAAATCGAACTGATGGCAGATTCAGTGGAACATCAAACACAGTGAACAAAGATCTATCACCTGTGATGGACATTCCAGCTCCAGAATCCACATGCCAGACCCCCTCAGACCGGCTCGGACTACACACATTTGAGAACCTAGAGGTGCAGGAGAATAGGACAGGGCTTACCTGCTACTTCTGCATAGCAAACCCATCAATTTGAGCCTGCAAGGAAGACAATTGCTTTGGAGTAAGGTGACCTGGAAGGGCCAGGTTAGCAGGCAACGGTGAAGGAAGCGTTGGTTCTGCACGACCAGGGACCCTTCGCAGGGCAGGGAACTTCGTCCAGCAACGGTCCTCCGAGTGACCATCCTTGTGGGGGCATGGTCCCCAGGTGCATTCCAGGCGCCTCTTGTTCGACCCAGAACCACCACCAGTCTTCTGCCGCCGCTGAAATGCAGCATTAGCAGGAAACTGAGGAGCGGTCCGGGATCAACCAGGATGCCTGGAATCCGACTGAGGGAGCGCTATGTTAAGAATATCTAGCTGCCTATATTCCTCTAGACAGGACCAGTACTCAACAGGTTGCTGGTTGTATATCAGGATACCATACTTAATCCGCAGCGTTTCGAACCGGGGCAGACTCGCACCTTGAACTATAATGCCCATGGCGTGACGCTGAGTCTGCGGAAACCCAGCACTGCGCAGGTCAGTGCACATACCGCGAACCCGACGAAAGAAAGCGTCAACCTGCTCATGAGTGCCCATGGCCGAAGCATGATACTCCTTCAGCAAGAGAGGGACACGCGAGGCAAGGGCATCGGACTGCTGCCTCCGGATATGCAAAAAGATATCCCGAGGTGAAGCAAAGTCCCTATACACCTTGACTAGGGCATCCGTCATGTTGGCAAGCATCATGGATAAGATCATGAACTCTTGGCGGGGTAGGGTAAGCGCACTGAAACCCAACAGTGCAGGATCGACACCAGACTCACCATGAGAGGCCGAAGTTCCAGCAGCAGGAGGAGCACACCGAGGAGCTAAAGACTCACGAATCGCCAGAAAATACTCAGCAGCAAGACCAGCGTCATAAGCGCGCTGGTCATCTAAGTTCCTGATGAGATCTAGGGAACGCGCAACACGCACAATGAGCTCGAAATCAGGACGAACAGGACAGAAAGGGAGTGGCACCTTAACAAACTGGTAACCTCGCAGGTCACTGTTCCTACGCCCAACCCCTCCAGAGGTCACACCATTAGCAGGAGGGTAGTTAATCCCTGGCATAACAGGTCCCAGAAAAGCCCGACACTCTAGACCTAGCTCAGAATAAGCCATCACACGCCTAGGCCTAGGGCGACCCTTGCTATCAACCATAGCCTGAGTGGCAGTCATATCCAGCCTACCGTACAGAGTGCGGTCCAAGGATTCCCCAGCATGTTGAGCTTGGCGGATAAGACGGCATTCCTGCAGGGATAGACGCAGAGGATGTCCGCCATCGAGCAGATGCTCCCAGGAGTCGCATGACAGCGAAGGAGGCACATATGGCGGAGGGCCAGGAGCAGGGGGCTGCTCCACAGGCGGAGGGGGGGGTGGAGGGGGCTCCTGCGAAGGGCCAGCAAAGGATGCGCGGCCAGCAGCAGCAGCAGAAGCCTCTCGAGCACGAGTATTGTAGCCAGACAGACCTCGGTCCGGAGGCAAGGTGAAAGACGCAGACTTCTGCATCAAAGACGGCCTGGCCACCTCCGGGTGGACAGGTGGAAGGGGCGCAAGCAGAGGCGCAGAGACTGGATCAGGCTTAAACTCCGGGGAAGGCGCAAGAGCAGGTGCCGACAGAGGCTCATACACAGGAGAGACGGTAGAATTGAACACTCGAGTAGCAGTGGAAGGAGTGACTCCACCGAAGTCACCACTCATAGCACTCTGCAGATCTTCATCACCATCATCAGAGTCATCAGCATAGCCATCTGCACGGCGATGACGAGCAAGTTCTTGATAGTCGTAGTCAAAACGGGCATCAGGAGGTGGAGGCGCCCCTGCGTACTGGATAATCTGAGTGGAAACACAGCAGAGTCGCATCAGAACGTCCTCAATCTCAGGAGAGAGACGTCGGACAGTAGCAGAAGGAGCCGTAAAGGTGGAGGATTGATTGGGGGGGGTCACTTCCACGATGGCGGAAGGACTCTCATGACCGCTAGCAGAGGCAGCTGGTGCACAGACGTCTAGCCAATCATCAAGAGGACCCGGGTCCTCCTTAGGAAGGACACGGTCGCAGCCATTGCTTATAATGACACTGCGCATCCCGCGCGTCCAAGATTCTCCATTCTTGTCGTGGAGTTTCTCAAAATTAGCGGGAGGCCCTCGCGGAAGTTGCATCGCAAAGCAGTGGTAGTAAATGAGGGACCGTATAACCTATCAGCTTGGATAACACTCCGGAGAGTGGACTTAGTGTGTGCAGCACGCCAATCTATAAATGCGGAGACGAGAATAAATACTACAAAAGATAGTGGAACCATAAAGGGACACCAGCGGAGGAAAGGGGGGCGGTAGCCTGGAACCTGATCAGGGTACAGGTTAGACAGCGCGTGTCAGAAGAACCGATGACGCAGTCAACAGTAAGCTGACATAGTACTGTCAGGACCGATAGTTCTAAGGAAGTACATAAGTAGTCACCAAGTCATAAAACGCGTGAGAGCACCGCAATTCATGCTGACACAGACTTTGTCCAATCAGCAGCAAAGGGCTATGGGTTCGCTGCCTCAAAGTGATCGCTTTGCTTGCTGGCTCAATGTGTGAGAAAGCGTCCCTAGGGTATGTCCCGTGGGTAGCTTTGTGTCTGTCCAGAAAAAAAATCTAAAGCCCTGCAGGGAGTACCAAGTGATGGGGTGTTCCGTACTCCGGTAGCCGCATTACCGAGGGGTTGGAAGCACCGTCGTCAGTACTGACGGGGACGTCTTACCGTTCCGAGGGGTTGGACTTTCGGCCGGCAGTTGTGGAGTCGAGGCGAAAGGAGAGGGGTTGACCGGAGTCTCCTTCTGAAGTCCGGCAGACGGGGGGTGTCAATGCTCGGTGAGGGTACTGGAGGCGACCGTAGGTAGACAGGTTTTCCGGGAGCCAGTAACGGGCTTGGAGACGCAGACTTTGAATCCGTGGAGGTTCTGGACAAGAGTTTGATAGTAGAATGAGTTACAATTTGTTCTAGGAACAATAGAAGATAAAACTGCGGTTTCTAAGTGAACGCGCAAGTGTCTACATAGCTTGCCGGAAAGGGTCGGCAAGGTGGGATTGCAATGCACGACAGGGGTCAAGCGGTGCAAGAGCCTAAGATAATTATTCATGATGCGTGACAGTCGTATTGGATTGTCGTGACGGGTTGGTGTCACGACAAGGCCAACACTGCAAGGGGCAGGTGCGCAAGTAGCGCCTAGCAGTGACCTATCCCGACGACAGCATTGACGCACCTGGACAAGAGTTTGATAGTAGAATAAGAGAGAATCGGTCGTCTCAATCGACTATCAACTCTTCTGTCCTTTAGGGTACGATCGTAACTATGGCTTTGCATGTGCTGGCGAAAGGAGTTATGCTCAATGTCTTTCCCGGCACTGCATTATTTTGTCTCGTGTTTATGATAAGCGCCCGATAACAGTCTCGTGTTAAGACAAGCGCCAGCGTGTCACGCAAGCTGCGCTTGTGACGCGGCCTGGGCGCGTATGTGTAACCGAGTAATCCTAGGTAGCTGTGGGTAGCTGGCCACTAGGCGGAAATGTATGGCGGGTTGACTCAGCCAGATCTGGGCTACCTGGCACAGGTCTGGTCGGAGTCTGCTCTTGGTGTGTGTGTGCGTGTACAAGGTATTTCCCCTGCTTTTAGTGTTACGTAGGTAAACACGCAATCGCGTGTGACAGCTGTCACGGCTGTATGCGTGCTCCTAAGGATAGGTATGTTACCACTGCAATTCCCCCCCTTCACTACGGAATGGGAGTGAGTGTAGTGAAAAAAGAGAAGTGGTAACGGGGAGAGTTGATTGTGATTCTGTTAGAGAAAAAAAAATCTGGAAATCTCTCCTTCCCCCCCCTGCTGCTGGTATCGAGCAGATGAGGTTGATGTTGCTGGATACACAAATAGGTATGTACAGAAGTTGTATCCATTCTGGTGTTGTAGTATGGTAAAGCAGGACTCACCACCTAGTTTCCCCCCCCCCTCTGCACGGAGTGAAGAATAAAAGGTAGGTGGTGGGTATGTCGGAACGGAAAGGAACTAAAGCCATGTCTATTACTTAAAGAGGTAAAACCTTGATAGTCAACAAAGATCAAGTATGGGACCGGCCGAATAAATCTGGAGGCATGTAATACAGTGGCCAGTAGAAAAAGTCGTGGTGTCCAAGTTGAAAGAAGTTGATGTAACTGGGCGAAAATCCTCATCTGGTCATATTGCAAGTGCTGACTGTCCCTCCTAGAGGCTTCCAGTCAGCAACCCAGTGGTGGCTGCAAACTTGTTTTGAAGCAAGTTTGGGATCGTGTTGCGTATATGTAACGCAACTCGGAACATGAAGCAAGAAAACAAAAAGAACCCTAGAACTGTTGTGATCACTGGGACGTGTATTGTCCCAGGAATGAAGACGTATGTCCTCTTGTACCTCCCCCCCTCCCGCATGGATTAACAAACAAACATGACAACCTGTTGGCTAGTCGTAACTAGTCCATCTATCACAGGCACAAGGCATGTCTGGGTTATGCAAGCTGTCTGTCTGCTACACAGCCTGCATAACCAAACCAGACGGTGGGTATGGTGGGTTGTGTAAGAGTGTGTCTAGAAACCACTGGAACATGAGTGTTGTGTGGGGTGATGTATTCCATGAATCGAGGACGCTTTGCCATGTAGTAGATGGGAGGGGGGTTGGAAGCAAAGTCCAGGAAGGCTGAGGAGGGGTGGGCGCCATAGGTTGTTAAACCTGACCCTTGGTCCATGTGTGGTGGCATGTAGACCATGTGAGTCAGGTGGGTCCAGCGTTCAACGTCAGGTAGGCGACGAGTGAAATATGGTACATGCACTGGGTATGGGTATGCTCCATTAATGCGCCTGGTTTCCTCTACCCTGTTGAAAATTGTGATCAGGTCAGCTTGCTGGTGGTGCCAGGCAGCTTGGAGGAAGTGAATGCGTGTAGTGTACTGTTGGACAGATTCAGTGGGGAGTTGAAGGACATGGCCTTGGGGGTTATCGAGGTCACCATAGTACCATGGGCCAAAACAGAGTAAATCATCTGCGAGGGGTGGTTGGCCATTGTATCGCTGTGCCCAATGGGATGTGAAATTTGGTGCGTAACGGGGCAAGCAGTCCCATGTGAGTGCATGGGTGCTGTCACGATATTCCGCAGTGTTAACCATCACCTGAGGTAGGAGGGAATGTAAGGAGTTGAGGTGAGCAATAGTGTGCTCATGTGTGGTACACTTCACAGGATGGGTTGTCCTCAGACGCCAGGATGGTGTGCGTTGGATGCTTGCATGCACGGTTGAGGCAGGGGAGCACAAGTGTGAGTGGTAGGGGCTTCTGTGTGCCTGTGGGGAGTGGGTTAAGTTTTTTGAGTCCAGCCATGGTGAGCTTAATGACTTGGCCGTCATCGTAACTTGGCCAATAATGTAATCGCGCTAATTAATTGTAAATAAAGCAACTGCTGTTTCTTTAAAATGTGAAATGCATACCTGCTTTTGCGCTGTGCTGGTTGCCCAGCATCAACAGACACCTCCATACTCTGCACCTGGTGTGGGATAGGGCCAGCTAGGACGCCAGTGGCACCATTGTTGTTTGCAATGCTTTCATCAATGTCGGTGACGCCGATGCTGCCACGTTTATCACTTCCAGTGTTACCAGTGATATTGCTAAAGTCATCACAGGCTGTGGTGCACTTGTTGTTGGCACTACTTTCATCAAGGCCAGTGGCATCAATGTTGTTGCAGTTTGCCATCTCATTGGGGCTGCTAGCACCGGCCCTGCTATGGCTATCAACTGCCATGATGAGCAAGTGCTGCCCATCTAGGTCAACGTGAAGCTCACGCCCATCTGCAAAACCTGTACACAGAATCTCAGAGAGGTTTATAGGACATTTGCAGGTGTTTCTGGAAGAACTTTATTCTGCAACCCTGCCCCCCCCCCTCCCACCCACCCACCCCCCCGCCCACCCACCCACCCACACACCCACACACACACATGACACCATACCCAACAAAACGTTTTGTTGGGCATACGGGAATGTATGGATTAAACTTAGAGGTGTTTTTGCCATTTAAAGGTGTTTTTGCCATCTCCTTGGGGCTGCTAGCACCGGCCCTGTTATGGCTATCGACTGCCATGATAAGCATGTGCTGCTCATCTAGGTCAATGTAAAGCTCACGCCCATCTGCAAAGCCTGTATACAGGGATGTAGGGAGGTTTATAGAATATTTGAAGGTGTTTTTTGAAGAAACTTATTCTAGAACCCTGCCTCACAAACACATATACACACACACACTCATACACACACACACATCTCACATCATCGCTAACAAAACCTGCATTCATGGGGATTTGGAGGAAATTTGAAGGTGTTTTTTTAAGAACCTTATTCTATAACCCTGCCTCACACACACACACACACACATGACACCATGCCCAACAAAACGTTTTGTTGGGCATACGGGAAGGGTTTGGAGTAAATTTAAAGGTGGTTTTGACATTTAAAGGTGGTTTTGCCATCTCCTAGGGGCTGCTAGCACCGACCCTCCTATGGCTATGGACTGCCATGATGAGCAAGTGCTTCCCATGTAGATCAATGTTAAGCTCACGCCCATCTGCAAAACCTGTATACAGAAACTCAGAGAGGTTTATAGGACATTTGCAGGTGTTTCTGGAAGAACTTTATTCTGCAACCCTCCCCCCCCCCCCCCCCCCCCCCACACACACACACACACACACACACACACACACACATGACACCATACCCATCAAAACGTTTTGTTGGGCATATGGGAAGATATGGAGTAATTTTAAAGGTGGTTTTGCCATCTCCTTGGGGCTGCTACAACCAGCCCTGCTATGGCTATCAACTGCCATGATGAGCAAATGCTGCCCATCTAGGTCAATGTGAAGCTCACGCCCATCTGCAAAACCTGTATACAGGGATGCAGGGAGGTTTATAGGAAATTTGAAGGTGTTTTTAGAAGAACATTATTCTAGAACCCAGCCTCTCACACACACACACACTCATACACACATACACATCTCACATCATCGCCAACAACTCCTGCATTCATGGAGGTTTGGAGGAAATTTAAAGGTGGTTTTGAAAGAACCTTATTCTATAACCCTGCGCCTCACACACACACACCTCACACCATTGCCAACAAAACGTTTTTTTGGGCATACGGGAAGGTTTGGAATAAATTTAAAGGTGTTTTTGACATCTCCTTGGGGCTGCTAGCACCAGCCCTGGTATGGCTATCGACTGCCATGATCAGCATGTGCTTCCCATCTAGGTCAACGTGAAGCTCCCGCCCATCCGCAAAACCTGTATACAGGGACTCAGAGAGGTTTACAGGACATTTAAAGGTGTTTTTAGAAGAACCTCATTCTACAACCCTGCCCCCACAAACGTATACACACACACACACCTGACACCATGCCCCACAAAACCTGCCTTCACGGGGGTGTGAAGGAATTTTAAAGGTGATATTGAAAGAACCTTATTCTGCAACCCATCCTCACACACACACAGACACACACACACACACTCATACACACACACACAACCTAACATCATGCCCAACAAAACCTGCATTCATGGAGGTTTGGAGGAAATTTAAAGGTGGTTTTGAAAGAACATTATTCTAGAACCCGGCCTCACACACACACACACACACCCGACACCATGCCTAACAAAACCTGCATGCAGGTTTTGCTGAGGTTTTGAGGAAATAGGTGGTTTCGAAAGAACCGTAACCCCAAAATAAGTATATAATTAATTAATATAAAAACGACTATATAATTGATTTATGTATCTCATAATTCATTCTATAATCCAGCCTCACACACACACACCTCACACCATACCAACCATACCGACCACCTCATACCCTACCGACCATACCGACCACCTCACACCATACCGAACAATACTGTATACAGGTGAGGGAGGTTTAGAGGAAATTGGAAAGTGGTTCTGAAAACACCTAATTCCATTACTCCCCCCACCCTCCACCCTCCACCCCCCACCCCCGTCCTCCACCTTCCATCCTCCACCCTCCACCATCCACCCTCCACCCCCTGCCCCTCGCCCTCCGCCCCCTACCCTCGGCCCTCCGCCACCCATCCTCCACCCTCCACCCACCACCCACCCTCCATCCTCCGCCCTCTGCCCGCCCTCCGCCCTCCGCCCTCCGCCCTTCACCCCCCACCCTCCACCGTCCACCCTCAACCCTCCACCCTCCGTCCCCCGCCCTCGGCCCTCCACCCCTCGCCCCCCACACTCCGCCCCCCAACCCCCAACCCTCACCTCTTACACGTCCACACTCACCATCCTGACTGTGTGCCCCCGTCGGTAAAACTTTGTTTGGAGATCAGTTCATCAATGCTTTTCCTTTTTAAGCCCTTCCTAATGGTTGTGCAAGTCCTTTTAGCCTATTTGGCCTACCTTTGGACTGAACATACATACAATGCCATAGGAATACCAACCAAGCTGCCAGGGACCCTCCATGTGTGTGTTTTACAGTCTAGCCGGGTAAGGCGTAGCCAAGCAGGCTAAAGTAACTTGCCCAACCTCAATATTAGGAAGGGATTTCTACAAATCAAGCACTGAACCCCAACAATTGTAAACAACGGGGGCTTGGAATTTTGTGCTATGCAGTATGTGTGTTAGAGTCTGGGGGTAGGCCAAATGGGCTAAAGGGATCGTGATAGGAAGGGCGTAAAAAGAAAAGGCACTGATGAACTGAACCCCAAACAACCGTTTTACCGACGGGAGCCCCGTACTACAGTGATCAATTAATTATACAATATAATTAAAGGATCATCTCATATGGGCAGATAATTTAATTTATATGTTCAAATATTTCATGATAACGTATTGAAGAAGAATAAATAATTGCAAGGAACTGCTCGACATTTACATCCTCATCAGGTTTATATGATTTAATAATTCAAATTGAAGTGATTCATTCATAAGAAAAAAGTAATATTATTATGGTACAAGTAATTTCAGTTGTAAACAAAAAATTAATTGATTCATTTAAATATGACATGAATTATGGTGCCAGCAATTAAAATGGCAAATAATTGAAAGTAATGGATAAGTAATGGATTAATTCAAATATGGCATATAAATTATGGTGCCAGCAATTAATATTTTATATTAATCAAATTTGAAGTAATGGATAAATGCAAATATGAAATAATATGTATGGCAACAGTAATCAAAATTTTAAACAAATAAATAGGTACCCTCTATGCACACCTACCTGAGGGCACAGAGCATGCAACATGTACTGCTGCAACATGTACTGCTGTATTGCTCTGGCACCATGCACAGAGTTTGATTGAAGTGACTGATTCATGCATGTATGAAATAATGTGTATGGCGACAGTAATTTGAATTGTAAGCAAGTTTATAGGGACCATCCATGCACACCTAACTGTGGGCACATAGCATGCAGCATGTACTGCTGTGTTGCTCTGGAACCATGCCTAGAGTTTGATTGAAGTACGTAACTGATCCATGCAAATATTGAATAATGTGTTTGGCAACAGTTATTAAATTTGTAAAAATGGAAATAGGGACCCGCCATGCTGACCTGTGAGCAAAATCATGCAGCATGTACTGCTGTATTGTTCTGGAACCATGCCGACCTGTGAGCAAAATCATGCAGCATGTACTGCTGTATTGTTCTGGAACCATGCCGACCTGTGAGCAAAATCATGCAGCATGTACTGCTGTATTGTTCTGGAACCATGCCGACCTGTGAGCAAAATCATGCAGCATGTACTGCTGTATTGTTCTGGAACCATGCCGACCTGTGAGCATAATCATGCAGCATGTACTGCTGTATTGTTCTGGAACCATGCCGACCTGTGAGCAAAATCATGCAGCATGTACTGCTGTATTGTTCTGGAACCATGCCGACCTGTGAGCAAAATCATGCAGCATGTACTGCTGTATTGTTCTGGAACCATGCCGAACCTGTGAGCAAAATCATGCAGCATGTACTGCTGTATTGTTCTGGAACCATGCCGACCTGTGAGCATAATCATGCAGCATGTACTGCTGTATTGTTCTGGAACCATGCATAGTGTTTGGTTAAAGTGACTGATTCATGCAAATATGAAGTAAAGGCAACAGTAATTAAAATTGTGAACAAAGCAATAGGGACCCGCCATGCTCACCTGTGGGCAAAAAGCATGCAGCATGTACTGATATATTTCTCTGGCACCATGCCTAGAATTTGATTGAAGTGACTGTTTCGTGCAAATATGAAATACTGTGTATGGCAACCAGTGGCAATTTAATTTAATTTAATTTAATTTAATTTAATTTAATTTAATTTAATTTAATTTAATTTAATTTAATTTAATTTAATTTAATTTAATTTAATTTAATTTAATTTAATTTAATTTAATTTAATTTAATTTAATTTAATTTAATTTAATTTAATTTAATTTAATTTAATTTAATTTAATTTAATTTAATTTAATTTAATTTAATTGTAGATGAATTTTAATTGTAAATTGTAGGGAGCATCCATGCACACGTACCTGTGGGCACATAGCATGCAACATATACCGCTGTGTTGCTTTGGCACCATGCATAGTGCTTGATTGGAGTGACTAATTCATTCAAATATGAAATAATATGTATGGAAACAGTAATTTAATTCAAATATGGCAATAGTCATTTAATTCAAATATGAAATCATATGTATAGCAACAGTAATTTAAATTTTGAACAAGTTGTTAAGGAACCTCAGTGCTCACCTGCGGGCATAAAGCATGCAGTATGTTGTTCTGCATTGCTCTGCACTATGACTAGAGTTTCATTGGAGTGACTGATTTATACAAATATGAAATACTGTGTATGGCAACAGTAATTACTTCAGTATTGCTCTGGCACCATCCACACGTACCTGTGGGTACACAGCATGCAACATATACCGCTGTGTTGCTCTGGCACCATTCACACGTACCTGTGGGTACATAGCATGCAACATATACCGCTGTGTTGCTCTGGCACCATCCACACGTACCTGTGGGTACACAGCATGCAACATATACCGCTGTGTTGCTCTGGCACCATCCACACGTACCTGTGGGTACACAGCATGCAACATATACCGCTGTGTTGCTCTGGCACCATCCACACGTACCTGTGGGTACATAGCATGCAACATATACCGCTGTGTTGCTCTGGCACCATCCACACGTACCTGTGGGTACATAGCATGCAACATATACCGCTGTGTTGCTCTGGCACCATCCACACGTACATGTGGGTACATAGCATGCAACATATACCGCTGTGTTGCTCTGGCACCATCCACACGTACATGTGGGTACATAGCATGCAACATATACCGCTGTGTTGCTCTGGCACCATTCACACGTACCTGTGGGTACATAGCATGCAACATATACCGCTGTGTTGCTCTGGCACCATGCATAGTGCTTGGCCAGGTCGTAGGTGTAGCTGCCGTAAGGTGTGATGGTTGCAGAAGGTTCTATCTGCTGATGCTGATGCTGATGCTGATGCTGTTGCTTCTGTTGTTGTTGCTGCTGCTGCTGCTGCTGCTGCTGACGAGAGGCCGCTACTTCAAAAGCTCTTGCAGCTGCCAGTCGCCATCCTTCTAAGTGGAATGGGTCCTCGCCCATGTACCTGTTGCCGTGGAAAGCAGAGGGATGGTGCGTGGTGTTAATACTTGGTGAGAACCCTCCCCCCACCCCATCCCCACCCCCACCCTACCCCCAAAACCAACTCTAACACACACACACCCCACCCCATCTGCCCCCACCCCACCCCCACCACGCCTAGCCTCACCCCCAACACCACGCACCACCCCCACCTCAACACCACGCACCACCCCCACCCCAACACCACGCACCACCCATCAGCGTTACACGGCAACAGGTACATGGGTGAGGACCCCCTCACCCCTCACCCTCACCCTCACCCCACCCCCACCCCACCCCACCCGCCCATCCCCACCGCCACCCCTACCCCCACCTCTGTGCATCTTCAGCACGCTTCTTCTCCATCTCCTGGCGAGCCAGCTTCTCAAGCATGTGAGGCGAATTTACAAGTGGCCAGTGCAGCATCCACTTGCCCTGGTCAAGGTGAGGTGTAGATTTAAAAGGTGCAGATTTACGGGGTGCGTTTAGGAGGTGTAGATTTTAGGGTTTGGGGGTTAGGATTTAGTTGTCCAAGTGAGTTTACCAATGGCCAGTGCAGCATCCACTTGCCCTGATCAAGGTGAAGTGTAGATTTACGAGGTGTAGATTGAGAGGTGTATAATTTAGGGTTTGGGTTAGGATTTAGTTGCCCAGGGCAGGTGAGTTTACGAATGGCCGGTGCATCCACTTGCCCTGATCAATCTTAGATTTAGTGATATAATATTTGAAATAGAATGGGTATCAAACATAGTATTGCAAATATGATGCATACTAAGCATAGCATTAAAAATATAATAGGTGTTGAAAATATTATTAAAATATGAAAAAATGTTATGGGTGTTAGCTTTAATGTGTATGTGGAAAGAGCAGTCCAGTGATAGTGCAGTCCAGACAGTTCAATGTGACTAAATTACTATAATTTATATTACATTTATGGGCATGGGGATGAGGGTGAGCATGAGGAATTTTCAATGTATTAATACCGATAAACCGAAGTCATGAGAGTCAAAGCAAGGGCGTGGGATGCCACTACGAATCTTAACAGTCCAGGGATAACTAGCTAACAAACTAACGGCACCTGCACAACCGTAAAACAGGAAAGGCACTTTATAATAAGCACGTAGCACTAAAGCACGGCTGACTGAAATGTGACTAGGTGACTAGCACTAGGAGGGTTGAGAAGTTCCTGTCGCTTCAGAAAAAAAGCAACCTACTAAGCCTTTCCACATTTTGTTTCTCCCACACTGTGCCTTTCCGGGAGTTTGGGGTCCAAACTTAGTGCGCTAAGTAACACCTTTGTATAATTACCGAGCCAGGTCCAGTGGTGACGTTTTCGGCGTGATCTATTGCAAGGCTCCAAACCTGTTTTCGTGTTATAGTGCTTCATGGCTTTAATATAATTTTATGATTAATCGGTATAAGTAAAACTCGCACAAGGCAAGAATCCAGATCCAAGGGACACCTAGAAGCACATTCCCCTGGAATTTAACACACATATACACACAGAGTAGTCCATTTATATGCTGCACTACCTTGCCATGCTGCTTACCGCTGGACTATAACACACATATACGCACATAATGATACAATATATGCTGCACTACATTGCCAGGTTGCTTACCCCTGGACTGTAACACACATATATACATAGGGTTGGGAAGCGACCGTATATTTTTATTTTTATAAGCCGTATAAACCTATAAACCTATGAACGTATGCATATAAACGTATACAAACGTATATACAAATTAGGTTCTTCTTGAGAAAATACTTTTACATGGGTTGAATGGTATTGCGGCGTAGCTGATTTCATTGGCATCACATATCAACTCTCAGAAAAATAATCTGGCAAGTTTAGGTTATCCAAATCTCAGAAAATAAATCACGACCAGAAAGCGCGTCTACCAAGAAGCGCGGTGCCAATCTAAGGGAGCCATGAAATGCCAGTTGGTCTATTATATAACTGTATAAGTGTATAATAATATAAGTACATAACGGTATTGAAATATTGTCCATGTTCATATTGCACTAGGCTTGCACCATCAATCTTTCAATCCAACATAGGAGCACAGCTTGTGGATTGGAAGGCTAGGTGGCGCTCTGATATGTGTGCCATCCGGGCTATCTAGATCAACCATTAGGCAAAATGTTTATATATATATATATATATATATATATATATATATATATATATATATATATATATATATATATATATATATATATATATATATATATATATATATATATATATATATATATATATATATATTATATATATATATATATTTATATATATATATATTGTGCATGTGAATGGTAAATTTTATTGCATATTGTGATAGAGGAGGTCAAAAGCTTTCCAATGAGCTATCCAAATCTAAATATAATGAAAACCAAGAAAGTTAAGTGCCGGGACGTGTGCTTTACTTCTCGAAGTAAAGACTATACGTTTTGTATACGACGTATAGAAGGTCGATTTGAGACAAACTAAACGGCCTATATATACGTATAAACGTATAAATGTATATTACAGGTTTAAATATCGGCCCAACCCTATATATACGCACATAATTATAAATTATATGCTGCACTACCTTGCCAGGCTGCTTACCCCTGGACTGTAACACAAATATACATGCAAGATTATCCATTATATGCTGCAATATCTTGCCATGCTGCTTACCCTGGACTGTAACACAAATTCACGCACATTATTATCCATTATACGATACACTACCTTAGCATGCTGCCTGCGTGTGCAGAACTCGCAAATCTGCATGTCACACACCCAGCAGGCTCGTGTGGCCGGCCTTCTACACATCTCACAGGTCACTACCAGCTGCGTGCGGGGGTCGCACTTCACACCTCGACATGCAAGCTCGTTTAACAATGCAGAGGCCTGGTAGGCTTCATTGGTGTCTGTATTCTCCTCATTGCCCTCAGACTCCCATCCTGAGGACTTGTAGGAAGCGCTTTGTTGATAGAAGGGGGCCTAGGACAAGGACAGGGCACAGTAGAATAATGGATTAGGGTTAAATGTTAACTCAACCAGTATCTAACAACAGGTGTATGTCATTCTCTTCATTGACTTCAGACTCCCATCCAGAGGACTTGTAGGAAGGGCTTTGTTGATAGGAGGGGGGCTAGGACAAGGAGAGGGCACAGCAAAATAATAGATTAGGGTTAAATGTTAACTCAACCAGTAGCTGGCAGCAGGTGCATGCATTCTCATCATGGCCCTCGGACTTTCATCCAGAGGGCTGGTAGGAAGCTCTTTGTTCATAGGAGGGGGCCTAGGACAAGCAGAGGGCACAGCAGAATGCTGGATTAGGATTGGTGCTTGACTCAATTAGGTGGGGGCTTAGGACAAGGAGAGGGCACAGCATAATACTGGATTAAGGTTAATGCTCGTATGAATTAGGAGGGGGCTTAGGACAAGCAGAGGGCACAGCAGAATGCTGGATTATGATTGGTGCTTGACTCAATTAGGTGGGGGCTTAGGAAAAGGAGAGGGCACAGCATAATACTGGATTAGGGTTAGTACCTCACTCAATGGTGTTCCTTTTCTATATTTTATTTTCTATATTACAACTGCATTCATCCCTGTTTCTGGCTTGGTTCAACAATGGCCTGTCTACGACTAAGAATACTGGATTAGGTTTTTTATTTTACTCAATGATGATCCTTTTTGATATTGTATTTTCTAGATTACAACTGCAAGTAAGGGCTCCTGCTAAAGCCAGGTAAGCCCCATTGTTTATTTTTCCGACCATGCGTTGCTGCATGGAGATGCAGGGGTCTGTCAGAGCTGACCCCCGGCTACGCACTTCTCGCTTTGCAGGTTCGGGGGGCAGCGAGTAGCATTGCAGTCGCAATGAGTCGCTCAATTAAAAAAGACAATTAAAATAAAAAGACAATTAAAAAAAAAAAAAAAAAAAAAAAAAAGGCACTTCTGAACTGAACCCCAAACATGTTTTCGTCCGGAGCCCTAAGTTTGTGCTACAGTGATAATTGTGGTGTGTGATTCTCACGTAGAAGAAAAGTTACAGTGATAGAAACTGAACATAGAGACGGTACTTCGCAGTACATCGGCAAAGCTGCCCGATAAAGCAGTGGAGTCAAGGGCCGCTTAGGTACTTCAACAAGTCCTATGCAGCGTTGCAAGCGACGCAGAAAATTGGCGGAGTGTGTTGGCTACAGAACGACAGGTGGCAACGGACTGGAGCTGACTGAAGCCGGTAAGTTGTGAGACAGTTGGCTGACCTGTCAGGCTTCAATTTTGCGGTCGCACGGACAAACGGACAACGGGGTAACCCTGGGAGCTCCCGCCCCCTTGTTGAGGGGGCTCCGCCAAAAAACAGGACACTGAGGTGGTACTTGGTAGTACATTATTTTGTGATTATCACCTTGAACGTGAACTTGAACTTGGTTACATAGCTTCAGCCAGCAATTGGGCCGCTCGCCGTCTTCGGCAGTAAAAAACATTATTAGCAGGAAAATGTAAACGCGTACAAATCACTTTTCTCACCTTGTCTGCCCAAAGTACTTGGTGATTGTACACCTGGCGCTAGGCAGGATCTATGAGAACTTCGCGCTTCACAGGTTTGGGGGGCAGTGTGTCGCATTGGGGTCGCTCAATTTTAAAATACATAACATAGGGAGAAAAAGCACTTCTGAACTGAACCCCAAACATGTTTTCGTCGGGGGACCTAAGTTTGTGCTACAGTGGTTATTGTACTTAGCGATTCTCACGTAGAAGAAAAGTTACAGTGATAGAAACTGAACATAGAGACAGTACTTAGCAGTACATTGGCAAAGCTACCCAATAGATCATTAGAGTCGAGGGCCGCTTAGGTAATAGGTAACCAAACAACCAGGACACTGAGGTGGTACTTGGTAGTACAATACTTAGCGATTCTCACCTTGTCTGACCAAAGTACCTGGTGATCATACACCTTGCGCTGGGCAGGATCTATGAGAACTTCAAATGCATGTTGCAGACGAGAGAAGACCTCTGGGTCTCCGCTTGACTTGTCGGGGTGGCACACCTTGGCAAGCTTTCGGTAGGACGCCCTGCGGCAGGTTGGATAGTTAGTTAGTTTGTTGGTTGGTTAGTTTGGTTAGTCAGATAGTTAGATAGCTAGATCTATGAGAACTGAACTTCAAATGCATGCTGCAAATGGGAGAGGGCCTCTGGGTCTCCGCTTGACTTGTCGGGGTGGCACACCTTGGCAAGCTTTCGGTAGGACGCCCTGCAGGTTGGTTGGTGGGTTGGTTGGTTGGTTGGTTGGTTGGTTGGTTGGTTGGTTGGTTGGTTGGTTGGTTGGTTGGTTGGTTGGTTGGTTGGTTGGTTGGTTGGTTGGTTGGTTGGTTGGTTGGTTGGTTGGTTGGTTGGTTGGTTGGTTGGTTGGTTGGTTGGTTGGTTGGTTGGTTGGTTGGTTGGTTGGTTGGTTGGTTGGTTGGTTGGTTGGTTGGTTGGTTGGTTGGTTGGTTGGTTGGTTGGTTGGTTGGTTGGTTGGTTGGTTGGTTGGTTGGTTGGTTGGTTGGTTGGTTGGTTGGTTGGTTGGTTGGTTGGGTACAGTTAGTCAAGTACTCATATTACATTACATTACATGTTAAAGTCTACTTGACACCGCGAGGGTGTATGAGACTCTGTGCTTTAAACAAAAAGAAAAAGCACCCACAAAGCAAAAAAAAACCATTACATCAGGGGTGTGTCAAGGACAAACAAACCAAACTCCCAACCACCGTTTTGGTGGCGTAGGTATTAAACCCCCAGAGCAGGACCCAGATCCCAACCACTTACAGTGGCGGAGGTAAGAAGCTAACAAATGAGAAGTCACAAGAAGAAAAAAAGGGATAATAAATTACGGTGCCACTAAGCAGTCCAGGGCTTCCTGCCTTGCTCTTCTACAAGTAGAAAGATAGTCGGCTAAGTTGCTCCAAACAGTCTTAGTGCCATTTCCATATGAAGCAGGTTATATAAAGCTGATCATATAATACATCCGGATAAAGCCGGTTCTGCAAACACTCTATGTAAATACCGGTATGCACTTCTCCCTAACAAATATAAAAATATTAAGCAGATAAAGTTGGATCATAATTATAGTGCTATTTTGATCACTCAACTGTACCTCAAGTGTTGTTATGTTTTCACCTCATAATGAATCATATATCGCACGTACGTCATCCAAGTGAAGGTCCATTGCCTTAGTCATAAATAAATCATTGGGCATGATACACAGCTAATTTGGGGAGGCAGTTGCGTACCCTTACAATTGGCTCAAAAGGGTGCCTTTTGGGTGAGCGGTGCGGCAGCGGTGCAGAAAAGGGTGCCGAGACCCCCTAAATGTGCAGTGATAAGTGCATGAATTAATCGAGACTTGCCTGATCTCCTGGGCACTGGCCTTGTGTGTCAATCCCAACAACTCATAAAAGCCGCAACCATTCATGCCATCATCGTCAGCTGCAGGGCGGCGCTGATTAATGCCTGGATACGCCCCTGGTGACCTGGAAGTGGGAGGCATCGAGCCAGATGCTCTGTCCTAGAGTGTACTTCTCCTTGCCTATCAGATCGTACCGGTCGTGCGGTAGGGTTGCGCTTACGGGCCGTTAGCCCGTTACAACTGTCTTAGGCTAAACAGTTCACAACTGGCTTGTGCATGCGTCTATGCCAATTTTATGCAGCAACATGGTCAGCAGCGGCCTTAGTTGTAAATTACAGGTAGCTCGAAGCCACAGGAAGTCGGGATCCAGGAAGCGTTTGGCTACAGACGTCTGGGATATTATCTTGGCGGGGAGGGTGTAAGGGAATGGCTCCTCCTCCCTTGTTTTGGGGCGAACAGCTAGATCTAGCAAGAGGCAAAATGATAGAACTGCATTTGCAGAGGAAGAGGAAACATAAAATCACAAAAGGAAATCGCGAGATGCTCAACTCGGAAGGACCAGTCAGTATTTCAACTCGAAATGTTGCCGTTATTTTTAACGCGTGTTTTTGTAGCAACAACAAATGGCAGGGAGTCAAGAATAGGAAAGCCGAGGAAAATATCGGGTAAGTTTGAAGAGAACAAGAAAATGAGATGCACCTGGTGATCCAGCCAAGAAATTGCATACCGCAGCAACTCGTTCACTCCAGGTTCCGAAGTACCGTACCGTACCTGGCGGCCCATACATGGAGTCAGAGACTGGTCTCTGCATGGAGTCATGACTGGTCTCGTCTGCTAAAAAAACGAGATACCTTAGTAACATTTCAGTCGCCAGTCAATTCACATTTCAGTCAGCCGTGTTTTAGTAAGATACGGCAAATATCTAGATAACCTCAGAGACAGTTACTGGTAGATATTATAATAAGATACGTCTGATAATATTTTTTATTTTTCCAGGTCATTCGATATAACTGATCTTGAAGTTATCGTGAGCTCCAGGTGAACTCGATTTATTTCCCATGATTTTACGCATTTCATGGATGTAACCAATATCTTAATATGTGCAAGTCGTTTTACACAAATCAGGGCCCCTAAATATTATCCTCGGCTGACCAAAGTGGTGATAGCCTTGGACTAGGGTCCGCAAGGTTTAAGCCCATTTATGTTTTTGTATATCTCATGTGGAGATGGATCCATAACGTTGGGCATGGGTTGCAGTTAGGCCACTTGACAATTAATTTATGATGTGCTGCATAGCCATCCTTTTGCTAGCTGCTCCTTGTATTCCCGCGCCTCAAATTGGATGTAAATTTACATTCCACACACATCTACTCATCTAGACTGTAACTAAACAGTACAATTTAACGGACTAAGTTTGAAGCTATATGGTGACTACTGCTAGCTCCGGCTTACGCAGTGGTGTCCTTAACTTCACGTCCTGAGAGTGGCGCATTACTCGGATGTAACAATTTCAATTTCAATTTCAATTTGAAGCTATGTTTGAGGGATGCAGAGAGTACACATCCGTATGAGGTAGAGCTGCTAGGTGTGCACAATAGGCCACATACTTGCAAATATGCCACATGGCACTGCCTAGGCACACCTATTAAGGCATGCCTAGGTAGGGAGTCCTCATGATGCCCATGAGGTCTAGCTAGCCCTTCCCCCCAATTGTAGGTGACACCTATGCATCCCCCAAGCATGCCTCGTGGCTACCTAGACAAAGGTCGCAATTGGTTCGATGACTAAACCATTTGAATGTCGCATACCGGAAATAGATCACCAGGCCCGGCCGATGAGACTGGCACCTTCCCTCGTCAGAATATAACATGCCCATGATGGGCTGGAGATAAAGAGCCCTCACTGATGCCAAAGCCAGCCAGTCACATGGGCTTCCAGCGAAATGTACCGTCGCCCTGCAAGTACGAGTCACCGTCAACTACGTCGAAGCTGGTCAGATGAAACACCGCGTAGCGTCCGTAGCGTGTGTTCCCGTGCGCACAACTGGCCCACAATCCGACAGCTGCCGGAGTCCACCCTGGAGTCCACCCTGGCGCTCACCTTCTTATCATTCGCCCACTCGTCCTCTCCATTTATATCTCGACCATGCCAGCGTACCGATAGTCCTTGAATACGCGTGCCCTAGTCTTTCGTTGAGTTGAGTTGACCTGCGAATGTGGAGTCCATTTTTGAGCACAGCTCTGCTGCTACTTTCTGTGCCGCTGCTAGTTGCTGCCGTCAATCTGCAGGAGCCTGTAATATGCGTTCAGTATGGAGCGACTGTCCAGGAGCAGTACCAGGTAAGAATTCGAATTCGCTTTATCCCACCGGCGCACGGCAGCGACTCTTAGCACGAGTACACTAGAGCGCGCATTATTCAGATGCATACCAGCGCGTTGCCTGTAAGAAGTAACTACCGAGCGCATGCGCATGTTCAATATCTCAGACCACTTTGAGTTCGGGTTTGAAATCGCCATGCTGCAAGCCTCGGCTTGGCAATAGTGCTGTAACCAAATTTGCAGTTCCTAGGCTTGCGTGAGATGTATCCAACTGGTTGAGTAGTAGAGTGCATAATAGCAGGCTGTGTGTGAGCATGCAGTGTGTGGGAGAGAGGATTAGTGGGATGCATGTGTCAGCTATACTGCTGATCAGATTATGAGTGCATTGGGCACAGTATTTCTGACATAAGAGCTTAGATATATTCCGCCTGGGTTCAATTCCCGTCCAGGGCATTGGTAGACTGGGGGAGACAAAAAAACTGAAAGCAAAACAAGAAGACTACAATGGAAGGTGGATTTCCTAAGCTCGTGTGGGATGTGTCCAACTGGCTGCGTAATGGAGTGCACAACGGCTGGGTGTGTGGGGGATAGGCTTAGTGGGATGTACGTGGTAGACTGGGGGAGAGGAAAAAACAGAAAACAAAATAAGAAGACTTCAATGGAGTGTGGATTTCCTAAGCTTGTGTGGGATGTGTCCAACTGGCTGTGCAATGGAGTGCATAATGGCCGGGTGTGTGTGAACATTGATTGCACGCTTGAGATGAATAGTGAGATGAATTAAGTGGTAGACTGGGGTAGACGGAAAAATACACGGCAAAAGGAGAAGAGTGCTGAGTACAAGAGAGTGTGGAGTTCGTTGGGGTGTTTGAGATATGTCCAAGTGGCTGCATAATAGAGTGCAGCATTATGGTTTGGTGTGTGACAACATTGAGTGCATGGGGGCGATGAATAGTGGGATGTATGAAGTGGTAGACTGGGGTAGACTAAAACAATAGACGACAAAAGGAGAAGAGTGCTGAGTGCAAGAGAGTGTGGAGCTCCTTGGTGTGTTTTAGGTATGTCCAAGTGACTGCGTAATAGAGTGCAGCATTATGGTTTGGTGTTTGAGATGAATAGTGGGATGTCTAAAGTGGTAGACTGGGGTAGACAGAAAATAGGAGACACAAAAAGAAGAGTGTGGAGTACAAGAGAGTGTGGAATTCATAGGCGTGTTTGCGATATGCCCAAGTGGCTGCATAATAGAGTGCAGCATTGTGGTTTGGTGTGTGACAACATTGAGTGCATGGGAGCGATGAATAGTGGGATGTATGAAGTGGTAGACTGGGGTAGACAAAAAAATAGAAAACGAAAAGACAAGAGTGCGGAGTACAAGTCAGTGTGGAGTTCCTTGGGGTGTTTGAGATATGTCCAACTGGCAGCGCAATAGAGCGCAGCATTATGGTTTGGTGTGTGAGAACATTGAATGCATTTTTGAGATGAATAGTGGGATGTCTTAAGCGGTAGACTGGGGTTTACAGAAAATAGACGGCACGAAGGGAAGAGTGTGGATTTGGCCAAGTGGCTGCGTAATTAAGTGCATTATGTTTTGGTGTGTGAGGACATAAAAAGCATGAATAAGATGAATAGTGGGATGTATAAAGTGGTAGACGGAAAAATAGACGAGAAAAGGAGAAGAGTGCGGAGTACAAGAGAGCGTGAAATTCATAGGTGTGTTAGAGATATGTCCAAGTGGCTTCGTAATAGAGTGCATGCAGCATTATGGTTTGCTGTGTGAGAACATAGAGTGCATGGGGGAGAGGAATAATGGGATGTATGAAATGGAATACTGGGTGAGGGAAATCCAGGTGACAATGTACAACTGGCAGTGGTCAAGCTACCCCCCCCCCCACACCCCCCACCCACCCACGCACCCACCCACGCACCCACACGCGCACCCACCCACCCACCCACCCACACAAAAATAATTGTGAGCAGCACCTAAAATAAGAGTGCAAGAGAGTGTGGAGAACCTACAACTATACGTGTTTGGGTTATGTCCAAGTGGCTGCGTAATAGAGTGCACAATGGTAGAATTTGAATTTGAATGGTTTGAGTTTGAATTGTTCATGGTTTTTCCGCCAAGTCACAACCGCTTTTCACCATCTTCTTCCAATTCCAACTCCCCCAAGCGATACCCACAGAAACTAGGGAGCACAGCAAGCAGATTATACTGTTCAAAGACTTGTCCAGGTCGTAATGGTAGGGTGTTTGAGAACATTGAGTTCAGCTGAGACAGGAATGCCAGGATGTAACCCCCCCCTCCCTCTCCCCTACCCCCACCCACCCACCCACCCACCTGCACATCCTTACCCCTGTCACCTCCAAAAGAGACCACGCTAGGCACTGGAGCTTTGACCCCCCCCCCCCCACCCCACCCCCACCCCACACACACACACACACACTCACTCACCCACCCACACATCTTCACCCCTGCCACCTCCCACTGATACTAAACAGGCAAAAGAGACCACGCTAGGCAATGGAGCTTTGAAACGATATGTGGAGAAAGATCTAGAAGACATGGAGTCT
Source organism: Chlamydomonas sp. ICE-L (assembly GCA_013435795.1). NCBI lineage: Eukaryota > Viridiplantae > Chlorophyta > Chlorophyceae > Chlamydomonadales > Chlamydomonadaceae > Chlamydomonas > Chlamydomonas sp. ICE-L. The sequence continues at coordinate 1,501,370 of JACBWV010000688.1, read as the reverse complement.
CATGTGGAACAACCTTACACTTGGTTCACTAGCAACGAGGAAAGAAAGGTAGGTATGTATGTTTGTGTGGTGTCCGTCTACTTCTCAAGAGTTTTTCTGTTGTATCACATGTGGAACAACCATACACTTGGTTCACTAGCAACGAGGAAAGAAAGGTAGGTGTGTGTGTGTGTGTGGTGTCTGTCTAAATCTCAAGTGTTTTTCTGTTGTATCACATGTGGACCAACCATACACTTGGTTCACTAGCAACGGGGAAAGAAAGGTAGGTGTGTGTGTGTGTGTGGTGTTTGTCTAAATCTCAAGTGTTTTTATACTATTGTGATATATAATTTTTATCTATATCTGCAGGTATCTGCATTGTATTTATTTTGGGTCATTTGTTCAACCGAAGTCAAGTATGCCCTGGCTTGGCTTTGGGTCACACACATAGGTATTTACACGTGTACAATATATGAAGTCCCCCCCCCCCCCCCCCCCCCCCCCCCCCCCCCCCCCCCCCCAACACAACACAACACAACACAACACAACACAACTCAACACAACACAACTCAACACAACACAACACAACTCATCACAACACATCACATCACAACACGATCCCCCCCCCCCCCCCCCCCCCTCCCCACCCACCCAACCCCCAATTCCCCCCCCCCCCCCCCCCCCCCCCCCCTCCAGGCAAGTCACTCCATGGTCGGCAACCCAACCCAACCCAACCCAACCCAACCCAACCCAAGCCAACCCAACCCAACCCAACCCAACCCAACCCCCACCAATCCCCCCCCCACCCCACCCCCCCTCCAGGCAAGTCACTCCATGGTCGGCAACCCAACCCGCTTGCGAGCTGCCCTTGAGCGTTACATCCAGTCATGCGACCATGAGCCCTTGACTGTCAGCTTCATTGGGGGTCAGATCACCCATGGCTCAGCAAGCGGGACAGAGACTGGCTTGTCATATCCAAGGTACGAGTAATTAACACAATTAGAGGTTAGCAAACACACACACACGCACACACAAACACACTCACACTTGTACTCTCACACACACACATACTAGCACTCTCACACACACACAGACTTATACTCTCACACACACACAGACTTATACTCACACACATGCACATACTTACACTCACACACACGCATTCTTATATTCATACACACACATACAAGCACACACGAGCGTAATTCTATATTTCATTGGGGGTCAGATCACCCATGGAGCAGCAAGCGGGACAGAGACTGGCTTGTCATATCCAAGGTACAAGCTATTGAAACAATTCGAGTTTAGGTAACACTCACACAAACACACACTTATAATCACACACATACATACACAAACATACACATACAAACAAGCGTAATTGGGGGGTCAGATCACCTATAGCTCAGCAAGCGGGACAGAGACTGGCTTGTCATACCCAAGGTATGGGTAGCTATTAACACAATTGTAGGTTAGCAAGATCACACATGCACACCCATACCCCCCCCCCCCCCCCCCCCCCCCCCCCCCTCCGGATAAACAATCGCAAACTCACACACAAACTGTCACTCACCCACTCCTTAACGATCCATCCACCCACCCGCAATCCCACCCACCCACCCATCCTTCGGCCTACCCACCCACCCATCCCCCTCCACCTTTTCGCAGATGGGTGGAGCTCATTCTGCGCAAGTACTTAACAACAGCTGAAAAGCAGCACAAGCTCCAGTTCTTCACCACCTCTGGACCACTCAATGCCAGCACCGGTGGGACCTACATGCCTCATGCCCACGGGATTGAAAACAGCGACTGCCACCACGTTCGAATCCCCCAAGAGACAGACATCGTATTTGTTGGTGAGTGAGGGTGGTTTAGGGTTGGTGAGGGTGAGGTGTTGGTGAGTGTGGGTGGGTTAAGGGTTGATGAGGGTGAGGTGTTGGTGTTATGATGTAATTGCCCCATGCGCACAGGATTGAAAACAGCGACTGCCACCACGTTCGAATCCCCCCAACAGACAGATATCGTATTTGTTGGTGAGTGCGGGTAGGTTCAGGGTTGGTGAGGGTAAGGTGTTGGTGAGTGCGGCTGGGTTTAGGGTTGGTGATGTGTTGGTGAGTAGGGTGGGTGAATATAGCAACTGTCACGCCGTCCGAATCCCCCCAACAGACAGATATCGTATTTGTTGGTGAGTGCAGGTGGGTTCAAGGTTGGTGAGGGTGAGGTGCTGGTGAGTGCGGCTGGGTTTAGGGTTGGTGATGTGTTGGTGAGTAGGGTGGGTGAATATAGCAACTGTCACGCCGTCCGAATCCCCCCAACAGACAGATATCGTATTTGTTGGTGAGTGCAGGTGGGTTCAAGGTTGGTGAGGGTGAGGTGTTGGTGAGTGCGGCTGGGTTTAGGGTTGGTGATGTGTTGGTGAGTAGGGTGGGTGAATATAGCAACTGTCACGCCGTCCGAATCCCCCCAACAGACAGATATCGTATTTGTTGGTGAGTGCGGGTGGGTTCAAGGTTGGTGAGGGTGAGGTGTTGGTGAGTGCGGCTGGGTTTAGGGTTGGTGATGTGTTGGTGAGTAGGGTGGGTGAATATAGCAACTGTCACGCCGTCCGAATCCCCCCAACAGACAGATATCGTATTTGTTGGTGAGTGCGGGTGGGTTCAAGGTTGGTGAGGGTGAGGTGTTGGTGAGTGCTGCTGGGATTAGGGTTGGTGATGTGTTGGTGAGTAGGGTGGGTGAATATAGCAACTGTCACGCCGTTCGAATCCCCCAAGAAACAGACAGCGAATTTGTTGGTGTTGGTGAGTGGGATGGGGGATGTAGAGATGAGTTTTTGGTGAGTGTGGGTGGGTTTAGGGTTGGTGAGTGGGTTGGGGGATGTAGACACTATCAAGCCTTTTGCTTATTGGTCTCCCGGTTATGAAGTAATTGCCAGCTGCCAACGGGATTGATTACAGCAACTGCCACCACGTTGGAATACCCCAAGAGACAGGTATCGTATTTGTTGGTGAGTGCAGGTGGGTTCAAGGTTGGTGAGGGTGAGGTGTTGGTGAGTGCGGCTGGGTTTAGGGTTGGTGATGTGTTGGTGAGTAGGGTGGGTGAATATAGCAACTGTCACGCCGTCCGAATCCCCCCAACAGACAGATATCGTATTTGTTGGTGAGTGCGGGTGGGTTCAAGGTTGGTGAGGGTGAGGTGTTGGTGAGTGCGGCTGGGTTTAGGGTTGGTGATGTGTTGGTGAGTAGGGTGGGTGAATATAGCAACTGTCACGCCGTCCAAATCCCCCCAACAGACAGATATCGTATTTGTTGGTGAGTGCAGGTGGGTTCAAGGTTGGTGAGGGTGAGGTGTTGGTGAGTGCGGCTGGGTTTAGGGTTGGTGATGTGTTGGTGAGTAGGGTGGGTGAATATAGCAACTGTCACGCCGTCCAAATCCCCCCAACAGACAGATATCATATTTGTTGGTGAGTGCGGGTGGGTTCAAGTTTGGTGAGGGTGAGGTGTTGGTGAGTGCGGCTGGGTTTAGGGTTGGTGATGTGTTGGTGAGTAGGGTGGGTGAATATAGCAACTGTCACGCCGTCCGAATCCCCCCAACAGACAGATATCGTATTTGTGGGTGAGTGCAGGTGGGTTCAAGGTTGGTGAGGGTGAGGTGTTGGTGAGTGCGGCTGGGTTTAGGGTTGGCGATGTGTTGGTGAGTAGGGTGGGTGAATATAGCAACTGTCACGCCGTCCGAATCCCCCCAACAGACAGGTATCGTATTTGTTGGTGAGTGCGGGTGGGTTCAAGGTTGGTGAGGGTGAGGTGTTGGTGAGTGCGGCTGGGTTTAGGGTTGGTGATGTGTTGGTGAGTAGGGTGGGTGAATATAGCACTGTCACGCCGTCCGAATCCCCCCAACAGACAGATATCGTATTTGTTGGTGAGTGCGGGTGGGTTCAAGGTTGGTGAGGGTGAGGTGTTGGTGAGTGCGGCTGGGTTTAGGGTTGGTGATGTGTTGGTGAGTAGGGTGGGTGAATATAGCAACTGTCACGCCGTCCAAATCCCCCCAACAGACAGATATCGTATTTGTTGGTGAGTGCAGGTGGGTTCAAGGTTGGTGAGGGTGAGGTGTTGGTGAGTGCGGCTGGGTTTAGGGTTGGTGATGTGTTGGTGAGTAGGGTGGGTGAATATAGCAACTGTCACGCCGTCCAAATCCCCCCAACAGACAGATATCATATTTGTTGGTGAGTGCGGGTGGGTTCAAGTTTGGTGAGGGTGAGGTGTTGGTGAGTGCGGCTGGGTTTAGGGTTGGTGATGTGTTGGTGAGTAGGGTGGGTGAATATAGCAACTGTCACGCCGTCCGAATCCCCCCAACAGACAGATATCGTATTTGTGGGTGAGTGCAGGTGGGTTCAAGGTTGGTGAGGGTGAGGTGTTGGTGAGTGCGGCTGGGTTTAGGGTTGGCGATGTGTTGGTGAGTAGGGTGGGTGAATATAGCAACTGTCACGCCGTCCGAATCCCCCCAACAGACAGGTATCGTATTTGTTGGTGAGTGCGGGTGGGTTCAAGGTTGGTGAGGGTGAGGTGTTGGTGAGTGCGGCTGGGTTTAGGGTTGGTGATGTGTTGGTGAGTAGGGTGGGTGAATATAGCAACTGTCACGCCGTCCGAATCCCCCCAACAGACAGATATCGTATTTGTTGGTGAGTGCGGGTGGGTTCAAGGTTGGTGAGGGTGAGGTGTTGGTGAGTGCGGCTGGGTTTAGGGTTGGTGATGTGTTGGTGAGTAGGGTGGGTGAATATAGCAACTGTCACGCCGTCCAAATCCCCCCAACAGACAGATATCGTATTTGTTGGTGAGTGCAGGTGGGTTCAAGGTTGGTGAGGGTGAGGTGTTGGTGAGTGCGGCTGGGTTTAGGGTTGGTGATGTGTTGGTGAGTAGGGTGGGTGAATATAGCAACTGTCACGCCGTCCAAATCCCCCCAACAGACAGATATCATATTTGTTGGTGAGTGCGGGTGGGTTCAAGTTTGGTGAGGGTGAGGTGTTGGTGAGTGCGGCTGGGTTTAGGGTTGGTGATGTGTTGGTGAGTAGGGTGGGTGAATATAGCAACTGTCACGCCGTCCGAATCCCCCCAACAGACAGATATCGTATTTGTGGGTGAGTGCAGGTGGGTTCAAGGTTGGTGAGGGTGAGGTGTTGGTGAGTGCGGCTGGGTTTAGGGTTGGCGATGTGTTGGTGAGTAGGGTGGGTGAATATAGCAACTGTCACGCCGTCCGAATCCCCCCAACAGACAGATATCGTATTTGTTGGTGAGTGCGGGTGGGTTCAAGGTTGGTGAGGGTGAGGTGGTGTGGTGAGTGCTGCTGGGATTAGGGTTGGTGATGTGTTGGTGAGTAGGGTGGGTGAATATAGCAACTGTCACGCCGTTCGAATCCCCCAAGAAACAGACAGCGAATTTGTTGGTGTTGGTGAGTGGGATGGGGGATGTAGAGATGAGGTTTTGGTGAGTGTGGGTGGGTTTAGGGTTGGTGAGTGGGTTGGGGGATGTAGACACTATCAAGCCTTTTGCTTATTGGTCTCCCGGTTATGATGTAATTGCCAGCTGCCCACGGGATTGATTACAGCAACTGCCACCACGTTGGAATACCCCAAGAGACAGGTATCGTATTTGTTGGTGAGTGCAGGTGGGTTTAGGGTTGGTTAGTGTGGATGGGTTTAGGGTCGGTGAGGGTGAATTGTTGGTGAGTGTGGGGGGGGTTATGGTTGGTGAGGCGTTGGTGAGTGTGGGGGGGGTTAGGGTTGGTTGGTGTGGGTGGGTTTAGGGTCGGTGAGGGTGAGTAGTTGGTGAGTGTGGATGGGTTTAGGGTCGGTGAGGGTGAGTTGTTGGTGAGTGTGTGTGGGGGGTTAGGGTTGGTGAGGTGTTGGTGAGTGGGGTGGGGAATACAGCGACTACCACCACGTTAGAATCCCCCAAGAGACAGACATCGAATTTGTTGTTGAGGTGTTGGTGAGTGGGGTGGGGTATGTAGACACTATCAAGTATTTTGCTTGTAGGTCTCCCGGCTATGATGTAATTGCCAGCTATGATGTAATTGGATAGGAGGGGGCATAAGGGGTGGGGTAGTGGATAGGGTGGTGGTGGTGGTGGATAGGAGGGGGGATAAGGGGTGGGGTAGTGGATAGGGTGGTGGTGGTGGTGGATAGGAGGGGGGATAAGGGGTGGGGTAGGGAATAGGGGGGTGGGGATGGTGGATATGGGGGTGGGGGTGGTGGATAGGGTGGTGGGGGTGGTGGATAGGGGGTGGGGTAGGGAATAGGGGGGTGGGGGTGGTGGATAGGGTGGTGGGGGTGGTGGATAGGAGGGGGGATAAGGGGTGGGGTAGAGGATAGGGTGGTGGTGGTGGTGGATAGGAGGGGGATAGGGGTGGGGTAGGGACATAGGGGGGTGGGATGGTGGATATGGGGGTGAGGGTGGTGGATAGGGTGGTGGGAGTGGTGGATAGGGGGTGGGGGGGTGGATGGGGTGGTGGGGGTGGTGGGATAGGGGGGTGGAGTAGGGGACATGGGGGGGGGGGGGGGGGGGGGGGGGATTAGGGGGTCAATATCCAATACCATGCACGTTATTAATGCATTTTCTCTTTCCCCCTGGCCCATGCATAACGCTTATAATTACATGAATGGATGGAATACATGAAGAGGTGGAATACATTATTGGATGGAATAAACGATTGGATGTAATGTAATGTATTGGATGTACATGGAATACATGATTGCCACCATCTTAAATCCCATCCTGAACCACTATATTAAACACCTAAGCTAACAGGCTGGCCTCCTCAACCTCACACCTCGTCACGAGGCGTAGTATGTATTTTATATATATATATATATATATATATATATATATATATATATATATATATATATATATATATATATATATATGTATTTATATATTACGTCTTTATTTATTTAAATATTTATGTATACACCTTATGAAGCACCTTCCCAGGTGTATGATTATTTATTTAAGCCCCCTCAACCACACTCCACCACACACCACACACCGCACACCGCACACCGCACACACCACACACCAACATACAGCACAGGCACCACACACACCACACACCAACACACACCACACACCAACATACACCACACACACCACACACCGCACACCGCACACACCACACACCACACACCACACACCAACATACAGCACAGACACCACACACACCACACACCAACACACACCACACACCAACATACACCACATACACCACACACACCACACACCACAGACACCACACACACCACACACCAACACACACCACACACCAACGTATTTTCTGTTTCGCACTGGCCCATGCAGAACATGCCGTTGCAAGGTCAATGGTGAATTCAGCAGAATCTTGGTTTGCGAATCGGTTCAGAACAAAAGAATCCAATGACTTGGCGTACAGGTAAACTTTTGATTCTGTCTGCCTGCCTGCCCGCTGCCTGCCTGTGCCTGCCTGCCTGCCTGCCTGCCTGCCTGCCTGCCTGCCTGTCTGCCTGCCCACCTGCCTGCCTGCGTGCCTTCCTTCCAGCCTGCCTGCCTGCCTGCCTGCCTGCCCACCTGCCTGCTTTCCTACCTGCCTGCCTGCCTGCCTGCCTGCCTGCCTGCCTGCCTGTCCACCTGCCTGCCTGCCTGTCCACCTGCCTGCCTGCCTGTCCACCTGCCTGCCTGCCTGTCCACCTGCCTGCCTGCCTGCCTGCCTACCTCCCTGCCTGCCTGCCTGCCTGCCTGCCTGCCTGCCTGCCTGCCTGCCTGCCTGCCTGTCCACCTGCCTGCCTGCCTGTCCACCTGCCTGCCTGTCTGCCTGCCTGCCTGCCTGCCTGCCAGCCTGCCTGCCTGCCCACCTGCCTGCCTGTCTGCCTGCCCACCTGCCTGCCTGCCTGCCTGTCCACCTGCCTGCCTGCCTGCCTGTCCACCTGCCTGGCTGCCTGCCTGCCTGCCTGCCTGCCTGCCTGCCTGCCTGCCCGCCCGCAGCTGCTGCTGCCTGCCTTCCCCCTGCTGCTGTTGCGCTCCTGCTCCTGCTGCTGCTGCTGCTGCTGCTGCTGCTGCCTGCCTGCACGCTGCTGCTGTAGCGCTGCTGCTGCTGCCTGCCTGCCCACTGCTGCTGCTGCTGCTGCTGCTGCTGCTGAAGTAATCTACATTGCAATGCAAAGGAAAGCTGTTGCTGCTAATGATAGTAGTTTATATTACGAAAGGGATGAAAGCTGTTGCCGCTGCCGCTGATGATACTGCTGCTGCTGCTGCTGCTGCTGCTGATGATGATGATGCTGATGATGCTGATGCTGATGCTGATGATGCTGTCGCTGCTGCTGCTGCTGATACTGATGATGCTGATGCTGATGCTAAATGCAGGTGAAAGCTGATGCTGTTGCTGTTGCTGTTGCTGTTGAACTCAACTGCGGTTGAACCGAGACCACAGCTTGCGATTCTTGTCACAACTTTACATCACAGTCGCATGTTGCTTGGCCACTGTGCAGGCATTCCTTTGAGCGTCTGCTCCGAAACCTGCTGCGTCTACCAAGAATGCCGGCTGTGATTCTGGTCAATAGCTTCACATGGCAAGGTGTGTGTATGTGTGTGAATGTGGTGTGTGTCTGTGCATGTGTGTATATGTGTTGTGTGTTGTGCGATCATGTGTGTATATGTGTGTATGTTGCTAAAGTCCAGGGGTAGCCAAATAGGCTGCAGGGACTTGCCCAACCATGATATCAGGGGGGGCTAAAACGAAAAAACAATCGTTTGATCGACGGGGGCCCAGAGTTCGTGGAACATTGATAATCTAATTGTGCGATTAGATCACAGGGCAAGGTATGGACAACCCTGCAAATGTGACTGTTTTAACGGAGCAGTCCAGTGCAGTGATCATAATCCCTTCAGCGCACAACCCTAACCCTGTAAGCCCTCTAGCCCCTATTCCCTCTATTCCCTAAGCCCCACAGTAATTCCCTTTCAGTGAATGGCTCAATGGGTAAGCTCCTTGAACGATGAACGTGCCAGGTTCGAATCCCTACGGGTGCGCATTAGTGTTGGCGGTCGCTGTCAACCACCATGGTAGCTTTGTCCAGGTAAAATAGCAGCCCGTTCCCTACCGCCGTAAGACTGGTCTCCCTTAGTACTACGGCCCACCAGGCGTTATTATTAATCCCCACAGTCTATAAGCCCTCAACCTGACCCTAGTCCCTCAAACCCTATATCTCGTAAGCCCTAAACCCTAAACCCTGAATGTGTACCCCTGTTGCTGTTGCAGCCCTAGCCCAAGCCAAGCCAAGCCAACCCTAGACCCTGGATGTGTACCCCTGTTGCTGTGGCAGCCCTAGCCGAAGCCCAAGCCAAGCCAAGCCAACCCTAGACCCTGAATGTGTACCCCTGTTGCTGTGGCAGCCCTAGCAGGAGCCCAAGCCAAGCCAAACTAACCCTAGACCCTGAATGTGTACCCCTGTTGCTGTGGCAGCCCTAGCCGAAGCTCAAGCCAAGCCAGTATTCTCCAAAGGCAACGCAGAACGTGACCTCTACGAGTTTGCTTCCTTCTACCAGCTACCTATGGTGTCCTTGAAGACGGCAGTGTATGAGAAGATCCGGACAGGTGGTGTAGACTATCTGTGCATGAATCATATAATATGATTATCTAATACGAGTGTTTTTATTCATTTACCGGTTTAAATTATGTTGGTACTCTCTTTGTATGGTGTTCTTGAAAATGGCAGTGTATGAGAAGATTAGGACAGGTGGTGTATACTATTTGTATATGATTGTTTTGTTCATTTACCTGGAGGAGAATTTGTGGTACTCCATTTGTTGTGCTCTATTTTTATACTCCATTTAATACTCGTTGCTTCCAGGGATTTATTTCCCCTATATATATCGATCGCTAGTTTCGACCCCGTTTCAGCGATATTATCGCTATAAAAAAGTAAAACAAGTTTTTGTTTGTCCCTAAATAGCGCTAAAAAGCTATAAAAAGCTACAAGAAGCTATAGAAAGCACCAAAACGCTGTCCCTGGAAGAGGCTTAAACCATAAAGCTAGGAAAAACCCACTTTCAGATTTGGAAGGGAAAAAACTGGTTGCTTCCTGCTACCAGCTACCTATGGTGTCCTTGAAGACGGCAGTGTATGATAAGATCAGGACAGGTGGTGTACTCTGTGTGTATACTATTTGTATATGATTGTGTTTATTCATGTAACCAATTGTACCAGCTGGAATTATTGTGGTACTCCATTTGTATATTCCATTGGTATGCTCCATTGGTATGCTCCATTGGTATGGTGTGCTTGAAGACGACACTGGTTGTGAAGATCTGGACAGGTGGTGTATTCTAATTGCATTTCATCTGGACAGGTAGTGTATTCTAATTGCATTCTAATTGCATTCTAATTGCATTCTAATTGTATTCTAATTGCATTGTAATTGCATTCTAATTGCATTCTAATTGCATTCTAATTGCATTCTAATTGCATTCTAATTGCATTCTAATTGCATTCTAATTGTATTCTAATTGCATTCTAATTGCATTCTAATTGTATTCTAATTGTATTCTAATTGCATTCTAATTGCATTCTAATTGCATTCTAATTGTATTCTAATTGCATTCTTATTGCATTCTAATTGCATTCTAATTGTATTCTAATTGCATTCTAATTGCATTCTAATTGCATTATAATTGCATTATAATTGCATTGTAATTGCATTCTAATTGTATTCTAATTGCATTCTAATTGCATTGCATCTGGACAGGTGGTGTATTCTAATTGCATTTCATTGTTTTTATTCATGTACCGTTTGGAATTATTTTGGTACTCCATATGTTTACTCCATTTGTCTGGTGTCCTTGAAAATGGCAGTGTATGAGAAGATCTGGACAGGTGGTGTATTCTAATTGCATTTCATTGTTTTTATTCATGTACCGTTTGGAATTATTTTGGTACTCCATATGTTTACTCCATTTGTCTGGTGTCCTTGAAAATGGCAGTGTATGAGAAGATCTGGACAGGTGGTGTATACTATACGTGCATGAATCATATAATATGATTATCCAATACGATTGTTTTTATTCATTTACTAGTTTAAATTATTTTGGTACTCTCTTTGTATGGTGTTCTTGAAAATGGCAGTGTATGAGAAGATCTGGACAGGTGGTGTAGACTATTTGTATATCAGTGTATATGATTGTTTTTATGTATTCATGTACCAGTTGGAATTCATGTGTACATTGTTGCCTGGCTGGGCTGAGCAGCACCAGTGTTTGACAGTGTTTGGTAGGGTCACGCATTGCATACTAGTTAGGCTAACTGGCTACAAACCATGTGTTTTTATGTATTCATGTACCAGTTGGTATTCATGTACCAGTTGGTATTCATGTACCAGTTGGTATTCATGTACCAGTTGGAAGTATTTTGTATACTAATGTGATTGTGGGTCATTGACTGGGTAGGGAAATGGGTATGCTCCATGTGGTATACTCCAGTGAAAGGGACCAGAGGGAAGCCGGCAAGGGGAAGAAGAAAAGAACTAAAAGAAGAAGAAAGTGAAGATGAGAGAGAACAAAGGAGTAGAAAAAAAAATACAAAAAGAAGAAAAAAATGTCAAGGAAACGACAAAGAAGAAGAACTAAAAATAAATTAAAAAAAAAAGAGAAAGAAAAAAAAAATAAAGATTAAGAAGAAAGGAAAAAGGAAGAAAAGAAAAAATAGGAACAAAGATAATGGATAGGGGATAGAAATAACACGGGCAAACAGAACAAGCCCCAACAATCACAAATCCAAAAAGTCAAAGACCAAATCGAGCAATCCCAGGAAAAAGGAAGAAAAAAATCTTCTCCAACCAAACTAAATTATAAAAAGTAAACATAAATAACAAAACCCACCCCCCCCCCCCCCCCCCCCACCCCACCCCCTTCCCCCCCCCCCCTCCCCCTACTCCCCCCCCACCCCCCCCCCCCCCCCCCTACTCCCCCCTCCCCCCCCCATACACACCACCACCACCTACTTCCCACTCCCCACTCCCCCCCCCCCCCCCCCCCACCCCCCCCCACCCTCCCACCTACTCTCCCCCCCCACCCACCCACCCACCCACCTGGTGCTCCTGGCTTCAAGCCCCCCCCCCACACACCCCCCCCCCCACACACACACACCCCACCCTCCCCCCTACTCCCCCCCCCCCCCCCCACACACACACCCCACCCCTCACCACCACCAGGTGCTCCTGGCTTCAAGCACTACCCAACCCTGTTCCCTCGCCTCGACAACTCAAAAGAGACGTTCGACAGGGACATCTATGACGTTCTCTACGCTGATATCGATGGCAACCTGAATGGGGCCACTGGGGCCAGAGTTCTAGGAGAGATATCAGCGCAGGTGTGGATTTATGCATGGTTACATACATATGCATGTACATATATGTACACCGATATATTATACATACATATATACACCGATATATATATACACACACACGCCGATTTTCTTTTATTTATAAAGCTCTTTGACAACTTACAAACCTACACCTGCATCGTGCGCTCCTCGGATTAGCTCTCTATCATTGGGGAACGTCTTTTCGAATACCTTCACCTCTGCTTGAATTGTCCTCGATGACGCGGTGCTGGGTCTGGGGCGGGGGCGGGGGCGGGGTCTGGGGCGGGGGCGGGGGCTGTGGGGCTGGAGCTGGGGGGCAGGGGCTGGGGCTGGGGCTGCAGGGGGGCTGCAAGGGGGCAACCTGCTCCCGTGTTCGCTGTCTGACCAACCTGGAATCATGCAAGTTGGCCTGCTTGCATCGCTTCATCACACTGCATCACATGATACATGTGTGGTTGGGCCCAGTGCAAGCTACTGTGTCAATTCATCCGTCAGTCAGTCAGTCAGTCAGTGCCGGTGCTGGGGTCACTCCTTGTTGGTTTGGGACGATTAGAGGGTGCATGGGCGATTTGACCCTGCGGGGTTGACCAGGTCGTTTTTCAAGCTCTGTACATGAATTCTTGGCAGAGCCCCCCCTCCGGTGTGTGTGTGTGTGGGTGTGTGTGGGTGGGTGGGTGGGTGTGTGTGGGGGGGGGGTGGGGGGGGGGGGGGACCCAGGTTCACCCTGTTGTCTGTTTGTCTGACCGACGACTGAGAAGAAGCCTGATACGTCAGCCAAGCGTTTTGTAACTAACTGGCTTCGGTCCGCTCCATTCCGATGCCACCTGTCGTTCCGATAGCCAACACTCTCCGCCATTTTCTGCGTCGCTTGCGACACTGCCTAGGACTTGCCAGGTTGTCGAAGCCAGGTTGTCGAAGCCAGGTTGTCAAAGCCAGATTGTCAAAGCCAGATTGTCAAAGCCAGGTTGTCAAAGCCAGGTTGTCAAAGCCAGGTTGTCAAAGCCAGGTTGTCAAAGCCAGATTGTCAAAGCCAGGTTGTCAAAGCCAGGTTGTCAAAGCCAGGTTAGGGAAGAGGATCCAGGAGAGAGGGGGGGGCAAAGAAAGAGGGGGGGGGGGGGGGGGGGGGGGCTAGGGACCAATGAAGGAGTGTGCGTGTGCAAGGGACCAATGAAGGATGACATGAGGCTGGGGTCTGGAAAGATGCCCTGGTCAGTATTTTCTCCATTGGAATGATGAATTGAATATTAATTAATTAATTATTTATATGCAATCACCGAATCTCCTTTGCTCTGTTCAGCTGATGTTTGATGCCCTGGTCAGTGTGGAAAAGGCCCCTTTGGGATGATTGCATAATTATTATATGAATTATCAATGAATTTATATATTTACATGCAATCACATTATAGTTATATTATAGTTATATGGAATCACCGCCATCTCCTAGCTCTCTGCAGCTGGTGTTGGATGCCCTGGCCAGAGTTATCTAATTTGGACTGATTAATTAATTAATTAATCAATTAATTAATCAATGAATGAATGAATGAATTAATTGTAAACATTCACCGCCATCTCCTTCATCATGAATTGATGCTCTGTGCAGCTGGTGTTGGATGCCCTGGTGAGTGTGGAGAGGGCCTCCCTGGAATGATTACATAATTATGTAATCAACTGTTGATTCATTAATAAATCATATGCAATCACCATCATCTCCTAGCTCTCTGCAGCTGGTGCTGGATGCCCTGGGCAGTGTTGACTCATTTTGAATGATAAGTAATTAATGAATTGCTCTGTGCAGCTGGTGTTGGATGCCCTGGTGAGTGTGGAGAGGGTCCCTTTCAACCCGAGCATAGAGAACGACAAAGCAGCGGCGCCATTGTCAGAAGCACTGATGCTCCCTCCAGAAGTAGACCCAATGATGCAAGAGGGCCATGCGTCACATGAAGCCATGTGAGTGGGTGGTGCTTGTAGTGTGTGTGGTGTATTGGGGTGGGTGGGTGGGAGTGGTGATGGTGTTGTGTGTGTGTGGGGGGGGGGGTGGATGTGTGTGGGGGGTAGTGGTGGTGGTGTTGAGTGAACCCGTTAGACCTGAAACCGTTAGGTGGGGGGCACCATTGTCAGAAGCACTGATGCTCCCTCTCGACCTAGGCCCAATGTAGCAAGAGGCTCATGAGTCACATGAGGCCATGTGAGTGGGTGGTGCTTGTGGTGTGTGTGTTGGTGGGTGGGGGGCGTGGGTGGGGGTGGGGGGTGTGGGGGGCTCGCGTGTTTCGGTATTCAGAGTCTGTGGGTGTGTGTGTTAAGAGGATGGGTGTGTGTGTTGGTGGTGTGTGTGGTGCTTGTGGTGTGTGCGTGTGATGAGGGGGTGGTGGGGTGAGGTGTAGGGTGGGGGTTGTGGTGGTGGTTTATGAACCCCTTAGACCCGAGTTGGTAGGGGGCACCATTGTCCGAAGCACTGATGCTCCCTCCAGACATAGACGCAATGCTGCAAGAGGATCATGCGTCACATGAAGCCATGTGAGTGGGTGGTGGTGGTGCTTTTGGTGTGTGTGATTGGGTGGGGTGTGTGTGGGTGGGGGGGCATGGGTGGGGTCGTGTGTGTGGGGTGTGTGGGGGGGTGGGGGGGGGGCTCGCGTGTTTCAGTATTCAGAGTCTGTGGGTGTTTGGTGGATGGGTGTGTGGGGTAGTGGTGGTGGTGTATGAACTCTAAGACCTGAGTAGGTAGGGTGCACCATTGTCCAAAGCACTGATGCTCCCTCTAGACCTAGACTAAATACAGCAAGAGGTTCATGAGTCACATGCAGACATGCGAGTGGGTGGTGGTGGTGCTTCTGGTATGTGTGTTGGGGTGGGGAGGGGGGGCGTGGGTGTGTGTGGGAGGGGGAGTGGGGGGGCTTGCGTGTTTTGGTATTCAGGATCTGTAGGTGTGGGTGTTAGGAGGATGGATGTGGGGGGTGGTTGGGTGTGTGTGTGGTGGTGTGGTGTGTGTGTGTGTGTGTGTGTGTGTGTGGGGGGTTATATTATAGTATCCAGAGTCTGTGGGTGTGGTTGTTTGGTGGATGGGTGTGTGGGGTGGTGGTTGTGGTGTATGAACCCCTGAGACCTGGACCCAATGTGATCCAATGTCACATAAAGACATGTGAGTGGGTGGTGGTTGTGCTTCTGGTGTGCGTGTTGTGTGTGTGTTGGGGGGGGGTATGCGTGCGTTGGGGTGGAGGGCGTGGGGGTGGGGAGTGGGGGGGGAGGGCGTGTCGGGATGCAAGTGGGTTGCAGCGTGGAGATATTGGTGCAGGGCGGGGTTCGCATGTTTCTTTCTTCATAGTGTTAGTGTGGTTGTGTGTGTGGTGTGTGGTGGGAGGGTTGGTGGTAGTGCAGGAATGTGAGTGGGTTGCAGAGTGGAAATGCTGGTGCAGGGCGGGGGTCGCATATTTCTTTCCTCATAGTGTTATTGTGATTGTGTCGTTTTGTGTGTGGTGGGTGGGTGGGCTGCAAGTGGGGTGTTGGGTGCCATAATACCTTGATAAACCTGAACACTTGCCCTGGACCCCAATGAATATAGATATGAGGTGATAGCCTCGATGCATGGGATACCTTAAGAGGCTGATGTAGCCCCCCCCCCCCCCACCCCCCCCCCACCCCCCCCCCCCCACCCACACACACACGCACACACACACACACACACACACACAAACACACACACAAATCTCAATCTACATGTAGATGTAGATGCGAGGTGCTAGCCTCAATGCAAGGGATGCCTCAAGTGGCTGCTGTAGCTCCCCACCCCCCACCCACCCCCCCACCCCACCCCCACACCCTTACTCACCCCTACCCCCCACACCCAAATCCCAATCTACTTGTAGATGCGAGGTGCTAGCCTCAATGCAAGGGATGCCTCAAGTGGCTGCTGTAGCCCCCCACCCCCCCACCCCAGCCACACACCCTTACTCACCCCTACCCCCCACACCCAAATCCCAATCTACATGCAGATGCGAGGTGCTGGCCTCAATGCAAGGGATGCCTCAAGATGCTGCTGTAGCCCCTGAGTGTGTAAAATCCATTCCTGCTAGCAGTGCCTTTGCAGGGATGCTGTCCCAGGGTATAGACGCCACCTGCACTCGCTACAGTACCATGATCAAGGTGGGTGTGGGGGGTGGGGTGGGTGGGGGTTATGGAAGAGTTAGGAGGTGATTGGGGTGGTGGTGGTTGGTGGTGGTGGTGGGAGGGGAAATGGAAGAGTTGCTTTCAAGCTTGCCATGTTCCTTCCTGCAAGCACTGCCTTTGCAGGCATGGTGTCTCAGGGTATAGGCGCCACCTGCACTCGCTACAGTACCATGATAAAGGTGGGTGGAAGGGGCGGGGTGGGGGGTAATGGAAGATGTTGGTAATGGAAGAGTTGGGAGGTGATGGTTGTGGTGGAAGAGTTTGTTACAAGTGTGCCATGTTCCTTGCTGCTAGCTGTGTGTATGCAGGCATGGTGTCCCAGGTTATAGACGCCACCTGCACTCCCTACAGTGCCACGATCAAGGTGGGTGTAAGGGGTGGGGTGGGGGTGGGGGGTAATGGAAGATGTTGGTAATGGAAGTGTTACTTACAAGCTTGCCATGTTCCTTCCTGCTAGCTGTGCGTTAGCAGGCAAGGTGTCCCAGGGTATAGAGGCCACATGCACTCGCCACAGTACGAGGATACAGGTGGGTGTAGGGGGTGGAGTGGGGCGGGGGGGGTAATGGAAGAGTTGGGAGGGGATGGTGGTGGTGATAGAATCGGAAGGTGATGGTGGTGTTGTAATAGTTGGGATGTGATGGTGGTGATGGAAGAGCTTGTTACAAGTGTGCCATGTCCCTTCCTGCTAGCTGTGTGTGTTTGCAGGGATGGTGTCCCAGAGTGTAGACGCCACCTGCACTCGCCACAGTACCTCGCTACAGTACCATGATCAAGGTGGGTGGGTGTATGGGGCATGGTGGGGGTGGGGGGTAATGGAAGTGTTTGTTACAAACTTGCCATGCTCCTTCCTGCTAGCAGAAAGGCAGCGTGCTGGCTCACTCAACTGGGATGTAGGGGCAGGGCGGGGGGGGGGGCAGGGTGCTGGCTCACTCAACTGGGATGTAGGGGCAGGGCGGGGGGGGGGGCAGGGTGCTGGCTCACTCAACTGGGATGCAGGCATTACTTGATCTTGAACTTGGTTACATAGCTTCAGCCACAAGTTGGCTGGGCGCTATGTTTGGCAGTATAACATATATTACTTGAGCTTGGATGTGGGCAGAGGCTGGGGGGAGTGCGGGGGGGGGGGGGGGGGGGGGGGGCAGGGTGATGGATGTATGTATCACTTGATCTTAAACTTGGACTTGGTTACATAGCTTCAGCCAGTGATGTGGCTGCGCGCCATGTTTGGCAGTATAACATATATTACTTGACCTTGGATGTGGGCAGAGGCTGGGGGGAGTGTGTGTGTGTGGGGGGGTGATGGCTCCCTTGGATGTAGGTATCACTTGATCTTGAACTTGGTTACATAGCTTCAGCCAGTAATTTGGCTGTGAGCCGTGTTTGGCAGTATAACATATATTACTTTGACTTTGGATGTAGTCAGAGGCGTGTGGAAGTGCGAGACAGGGTGGGGGAGACGGCAGGGGAGGCACATAACCATAATCAGGGTGGGTGTGAGGGGCAGGGTGTTGGCTCCCTTGGATATAACATAACATATATTGCTTTGACCTTGGATGTAGGCAGAGGCTAGGAGGATTGCAGGTGGGGGCAGGGTGGCAGGGTGGGGGCGGTGGTAGGGGAGGCACATTGCCATGATCAAGGTGGGTGTGAGGGGCAGGGTGGTGGCTCACTGGGATCCACCCTCACCTGCCCCACCCACAGCCACACCCACAACCCCGTTCTTACCCTCCCTCCCTCCAGCCTGCTTGGGAGTCCAATGCAAGCCATGGAACCAGCACGACGCTCTCCCCCACACCCCACCCTCACCCTCCCTCACCACCCACAACCACCCCCGCATCCCCTTCCTCACCCACCCCCA
The DNA here is from genome assembly GCA_013435795.1 of Chlamydomonas sp. ICE-L. Taxonomy (NCBI): domain Eukaryota; kingdom Viridiplantae; phylum Chlorophyta; class Chlorophyceae; order Chlamydomonadales; family Chlamydomonadaceae; genus Chlamydomonas; species Chlamydomonas sp. ICE-L. Next base: position 1,482,988 of record JACBWV010000688.1, on the reverse strand, counting down.
CACCCTTCCCCCCCCACCCCACACACCCCCTTTCCCCCCTCCCCCCCTGCAGCCTGCTTGGGAGTCCAATGTGAGCCATGGAACAAACATGCTGCTCTCACTCACAACGCACCCTCTCCACCCACACCCTTTCTCCCCCACCCCCCACCCCACACCCCACACACACCCTCCTCTCTCTCCTCCCCCCCCCACCCCCCACCCCACACACACCCTTTCCCCCCTCCCCTCCTGCAGCCTTCTTGGGAGTCCAATGTGAGCCATGGCACCAATATGCTGCTCTCACCGCACTACAATGACAACTTGGTCTTCTACCATGCCGATGACCTTGGCAATAGAACTTTCTTATATGTAAGTGCATCTGAAGTGTATGACGCGCAAAACTCCTTACATTCCCCACCATTTTAAAAAAAAATTAACCTCTTTTTAACCCTAAACCTCTTTTTTCATTGGACACCACGTTTTATTCATATTCCACAGCTCTAGTACTCGGGCATCTGTTGAGTTGTTTGCACTTGCACTTGCTAGTTCGTATATATATATATATATATATATATATATATATATATATATATATATATATATATATCAGTGATTTTCCCAAGGTTTTTGGACGAAACATTAATAATCGTTTGGGTCCGATTCCAGGGTCTGCACTTTTCGAACATGAAAACATTAATAATCGTTTCGAACAATTCTGCACGATTACAGTTTTGCTGGAAGAAAACGATTGGCACTCTAGGGCAGTGTGCCCGTACTCGGGCATCTGTTTAGTTGTTTGCACTTGCTAGTTTGTTTGTATATTGTTGCTTCTTTACTTGTACATTGTTAGTTGACCCATGTTGCCGTTCTGTAGATGTAAGTGCTTCTGAAGTGTATGACGCGTACGACTCCTTACATTCCCCAATCGGACACCACGTTTTACGCATGTACCACAGCTTCAGTTCACGGGCATTTAATGTAGTTGCTTGCACTTGCTAGTTTGTTTGTTTATTGTTAGTTCTTTGTTTGTACGTTGTTAGTTCTTTGAGAATCAATTGGTCTTGTGATACACCAAATCGCTTTGAGGATTTAGGGTCGGGGGTTTGATTCCCCCTACGGTCGCCCTAAGCGTTGCAGGTCGTTGTCAAGCGCGATGGTAGCTTGTCCAGTTGAGGTAGAAGACCGCTCTCTGCCCGCGTACGACGGGTTCTCTAAATACCACGCCCCACCAGGCGTTATCATTACCTTAGCACCTTTTTGTTTTAGTTCTTTGTATATCATTGTTTCTTTGTATCTATTTGTTTGTTTGTGTTGGTTTTTCTGTCTTTTCATATTTTCTTGTTTGTGTGTGTTAGTTATATGTCTTTGTGTCTGTCTGTTTTTTTTGTTGTTGCTTGTTCTCGTGTTTTCATGCCTGTCTGTATGTGTCATTTTTCTTCTCCTGATTGTTTTCATGTCTTGGCGTCTGTCTGTAAGTGTTAGTTTCTTTATTTCTTGCTGCTGCTTGTTTGCATGTTTTGTTGGTCGGCCCGAAGGCAGCCAGACCTATGCATCGACACCACAATACGATTATTGAAATCGCCGGGATTGGACGAAATAACCGGTCGAAACCATCATTCGTAGGTAGGAAATGGTAGGTTTGGCGAAACCACCGGAAATTGCAGAAATAACCGGTTGAAAGAAATAACCGGTCGAAAGCATTTTATAACGACTTCACCAACCATACCAAACTTCCCTGCTTCTGTTCAGGTACCCTCGTACCTCCCGTACCCGGGACCCGGTTGATTTGAGGTGGCCAGTACACCTTTTACCCATCGCCATTTATTACTTTCTTTCCCTCAGGCACAACGTTCCTTCACAGGTGGCATCCCGACTCAGCACCCATCATCGCTACCCGTGTAGTCCGACCCTTCATAGCCATATTTTAACTGAATGCATACAATAGCTCACCGCCCCCGTTACTACAACCTAATAGTCCGACTCACCCAGTACAACGCACGAGCCCTAGGGCCGATCTCCAGGGAACCCGCCAGGGCACCCTACTATTTCTTTGTAAGTGTCAGTTTCTTTGGTTTTATTTATTTGCTTGTTTGCATGCCATGTGTTTTCGTCTGTATGGGTGTGTTTCTTTGTTTGTTTGGATTTGTATGTTTGCATGTTTTTTTATCTTTGTCTGTGTGTGTCAATTTCTTGTTCTTTGGATTTGCTTGTTTGCATGCCTTTGTGTCTTTGTCTGTAAGTGTATTTTTCTCCGTTTTTTTGGAGTTGCTTGTTTCATGTCTATTTGTCTTTGTCTGATTTTTTTGCCTGTTTGTATGTGTCTGTCCTATCCTTTTATCAACTTATCAACTTGTTTGCGTCCTGGTTCGGCCAATGGTTCAATGGTCGATCATCTCACTGGACTGAAGAAGAAGTGCCAGGCTCGAAGCCTACGGTTGTCCTTAAGTGTTTGCTGTCAACCGTTATGTTAGCACTGTCCAGGTCAAGTAGCAGCCCGTTCTCTACCGCCAAAAGACAGGGCCCCCTTAATACCACGCCCCACCAGGCATTATCATTACTTGTTTGTATTAGTTGTTTCTACGTCTGCTTTTTTCTGTTTGTCTGTTAGCTTTTGTGTCTTTCCCCATTGCTCCGATTTTCACTATGTCAATCAAACAAGTTCTATGCAGCATCGTCTGCAACACTAAAAAATGGCGGAGAGTGATCGCGAGGGAGCGACAGGTGGTAACGAAAGCGAGTTAGTTACAAGACCGTTGCCTGAGGTGTCAGGCTTCAGCGGGGTCAGACGGTCGCTGGTCGGTCGCACAGACAGACAGGACAAATGGGTAAACATGGGGGCTCCCGCCCCCTTAAAGAGGGGCTTGGCCAAAGTGTTGTCAGAACCGTACACATCCGCAAAAAAAGTAATGATAACGCCTGATGGGGCGTGGTGTTAAGGGAGCCCGTCGTACGCGGGTGGGGAGCGGTCTCCTACCTCAACTGGACAAGCTACCATCGCGCTTGACGACGACCTGCAACGGTACACATCCACACATTCATGAATCCTGTTATCATATCCCATGCAGGAATCAGAAGCGTCGTCTACAATGAACTACCAGTGGTTCTTGCCGGATGATGACAGGCTGGTGAGACATGAGAGGACATGACAGGATGCAGATTTGGGGTTTTGGGTACACACACATAAAAACACAAATGCAGATTTGGGAGGGGCACAACGTTGGAAACATACATTTGGGGTTTGGGGTACACACATATGAATACAAATGCAGATTTGGGAGGGGGCACAACGTTAGAAACGTATATTGGGGGGTTAGGGCACACACACATACAAACACCAATGTAGATTTGGGAGGGGCTACAACGTTGGAAACATAGATTTGGGGTTTAGGGTACGCACATATAAACACAAATGCAGATTGGGGAAGGGCCACATCATTGGAAACATATACTTGTGGTTTAGGGTACACCCACATACAAACACAAAGAAGCATGCACCCATGCAATACATTTAGCCCCCCCATCACCACCACCACCACACACACACACACACACACACACACACACACACACACACGAAGACAAAGACAAAGAAGCATGCACACATGCTGTGTACCCATGCAATACATTTAGCTCTGACATGAGTGGCATGGGAACAGGCTGGTGGTTCTTGCCGGATGACGTCAGGGTCGTGAGCAAGGGTTTAGGATGACAGGCTGGTTTAGGATGACAGGCTGGTGAGCAAGGGTTTAGGATGACAGGCTGGTTTAGGATGACAGGCTGGTGAGCAAGGGTTTAGGATGATAGGCTGGTTTAGGATGACAGGCTGGTGAGCAAGGGTTTAGGATGACAGGCTGGTGAGCAAGGGTTTAGGATGACAGGCTGGTTTAGGATGACAGGCTGGTGAGCAAGGGGTTTAGCCCTGACATGAGTGACATGAGAACAGGCTGGTGGTTCTTGCCGGATGATGACAGGCTGGTGAGCAAGAGGCTCTGTTATGACAGTTAAGGGTCTGGGGTTGGGCCTGGGGCTGGGGCTGGGGGGGGTGATAGTAAAGCAGTTTGGGGAGGTCAGCAGTTGGGCTTGGGGAGGAGCTTGATGCATCTGGATGAGCAAGGGGTTCACATATGCGTTGCTTAAAAAAGAAAATGTGAGCCTATGAAAAGTTGCTCGCGTATCACATCATCAGTTTGGGACCTGAAGGGAAGCCCCTAAACCATCGAGACAAATTGAAATCAAATTTTGGGTGGGGAAGATCTCGACCCCCCCCACCCCCCCACCCCCCCAAACCCCTCTGCCCCGCCCCCCAAAACGCCAGACTGCATTGTTTTTGAGCTGTGAAACATGTATTTTAAATATTAGCTAAAATATATTAGAATAATATATTTCAATTGTTTTGGTTGACGTTCATATTTTTCCTGGCAATTTATTTTACTGCCTAGAACGGTGAGCAGCCAAATTTCTGGCTGGAGCCATGTAACCAAGTCCAAGGAAATTGTGCTATAATAACCTTAGTGTTTACAGTATCATATATATATATATATATATATATATATACATGTATATATCCTCCGTGCTTTCGCAGGGTAGTCCGAGCTCAGGCGTAGTAGCCTTTTGCGAAAGGAAAAACCAAAGTTACTTTGCAGTGCAAGCGAACAACAAGGTCCTTTCAATCCCACGCCGTGTGGCAAGGCATTACAACAGGGTCCTTTCAATTTTTAAAATAATATATGTATATACATCTGATATATGTATGTACATCTTTCAATCTCACGCCATGTGGCAAGGCGTCACTTTCCATGTTTAAATAATATTTGTATATACATCTTTCAATCTCACGCTGTGTGGCAAGGCGTCACTTTCCATGTTTGAATATTATTTGTATATACATCTTTCAATCTCACGCCGTGTTGCAAGGCATAACTTTCCATTCATGTTTTATAATATATGTACATATATCTAACAGTGTGTCCAAGTATTCAGCACGTTTTTTGGGCTCCCATATACGGTATGTTCACATGTGCAAGATATTGAAGTTGACATTTTGAACTTAGTCTTCAATTTTCTGCAGAATGGCATCACCTACCATGGCTCCGAAACCCGATTGCGTGCTGCCATGGACCGGTACATGAACAAGGGGGCCAACCTGAGCGTTGCATTCATGGGAGGTAGCATCACCGTGGGCTTTGGCAACAATGAAGGCTTAACCTACCCAGAGTGAGTCACATGGATAGGGAGGTGGTGGCGGGAGGGGTGGGGTGGGGGGGCACTTGCGGCTTAGTTTACCTAGTGAGTAAAAGTCACGTTCTGGTACTTGTGCTCACATATAAACAAGGGGGCCAGTCATGGGAGGCAGCGTCACTGTGGGCTATAGCAACAATGAAGGCTTAACCTACCCAGAGTGAGTCACATGGATAGGAAGGTGGGTGGGGGTGTGTGTGGGGGGGGGGGGGCATTGGGGCAGTGGCGGCTTAGGTATCCAATTGAGTAAAAGTGACCTTCTGGTACTTGCGCCACCACCTGAGCAAGGGGGCCAACCTGAGTGTTGCATTCATGGGAAGTTGCATCACTGCTGGCTTTGGCAACAGTGAAGGCTTAACCTACCCAGAGTGAGTCACATGGATGGGAAGAGGGGACTTGGCACGGTTTGCAGTCCAGAGTGAGTCACATGGATAGGAAGAGGGGACTTGGCACGGTTTGCAGTCCAGAGTGAGTCACATGGATAGGAAGAGGGGACTTGGCACGGTTTGCAGTCCAGAGTGAGTCACATGGATAGGAAGAGGGGACTTGGCACGGTTGCAGTCCAGAGTGGGTCACATGGATAGGAAGAGGGGACTTGGCACGGTTTGCAGTCCAGAGTGGGTCACAATGGATAGAAGAGGGGACTTGGCACGGTTTGCAGTCCAGAGTGATCAATGGATAGAAGAGGGGACTTGGCACGGTTTGCAGTCCAGAGTGAGTCACATGGATAGGAAGAGGGGACTTGGCACGGTTTGCAGTCCAGAGTGAGTCACATGGATAGGAAGAGGGGACTTGGCACGGTTTGCAGTCCAGAGTGAGTCACATGGATAGGAAGAGGGTACTTGGCATGGTTTGCAGTCCAGAGTGGGTCACATGGATAGGGAGGTGTGGGTGAGGGTGTGGGGGGGGGCTATTGGGGCAATGGCGGCTTAGATTACCTAGTGAGTAAAAGTTAACTTCTGGAACTTCACCACCTTGGCCACCTGAACAAGGGCGCCAGGTTGAACTTCCACTTGGTTACATAGCTTCAGCCAGCAATTTGGCTGCTCGCCGACTTTGGCAGTAATAAACAAATTTATCAGGAAAAATGTAAACGCAGACATGAGGTATCATTTCTGACAAAAATTGAGCCTAGCCGATCGATCGTTTCTGACGCAGACCACATTTTATTCTTTGCCTACAGGTTGGTTGTTCGAAAATCGATTTATTCTGAGTATAGGACTGATATGATTTGAATATTTGTGTTTGTTATATCGATTTTTTATTTGTCTCTGAAGCAGACCGTCTTTTATTCTTTGCCTACAGGTTGGTTGTTCGAAAATCGATTTATTCGGAGTATAGGACTGATTTGATATGACTATTTGCGCCTTTTCTAGCATTTTTCCTTTTGTCTCTGGCGCAGTCACCTTTTATTCTTTGCCTACAGGTGGGCCGAGTTGGTCGTTCGAAATCAATTTATTCTGAGTATAGGACTGATATGACATGGACATCTGTGTTTGTTTTTAGGGTTGGGGGGGGGGGGGGGGGGGGGGGGGGGGGGGGGCAGCATCTGGTATGGCATGACATGAATATTTGTGTTTGTTATATCATTTTTAATTTGTTTCTGGCGCAGACCATCTTTTATGCTTTGCCTACAGGTGGGCCGAGATGGTCGTATGAAAGTCAATTTATTCTGAGTATAGGACTGATATGACATAAATGTTTCTGTTTGTTTTTTTGAGCATTTTTTGCCTATTTTTTCATTTGACACAGGCCATATTTTATTCTGTGCCACGTATAGTTGGGCCGAGTTTTGTCTTTAGGGGGGGGGGGGGGGGGGGGGGGGGTCAGCATCTGGTATGTCATGACATGAATGTTTGTGTTTGTTATATCATTTTTAATTTGTTTCTGACGCGGAGCATCTTTCATTCTTTGCCTACAGGTGGGCCGAGTTGGTTGTTCAAAAGCATTTGGTAGTGACGTTCTAGTACATCACTACCTTCACCACCTGAACAAGGGTGCCAGTTTGAACTTGAACTTGGTTACATAGCTTTAGCCAGCAATTTGGCTGCTCACCGACTTTGGCAGTAAGAAACAAATTCATCAAGAAATATGTAAACGCAGACAGGAGGTATCATTTCTGACAAAAATTGAGCCTAGCCGATCTATTGTTTCTGACGGACCATCTTTTATTCTTTGCCTACAGGTGGGCCGAGTTGGTTGTTCGAAAAGCATTTGGTAGTGACCAGGACCGAATCAAGTTTAGTAACCTTGGACTCAGAGGAACAACTTCTGCCCTGATGGCATCATGCCACGGCGTGTATGCAGACCCAGAGACAGATATTTTCTTTTTGGTGAGTAAACAAAATGAAGTTTAGTAATCTTGGACTGAGAAGAACGACTTCCCCCCTGATGGCATTATGACATGGCGTGTATGCAGACCCAGAGACAGATATTTTATTCTTGGTGAGTACAGTGTTTTTCTTTTCAACTGAAAGCAGCAGCTTCTAGGCAGCTCCCCTGACTTGCAATTCAGCCAAAGCTAATGCAACCTAGTGTGTCTGGAAGTTGACAAACCCTGGTACAGATATTTTATTCTTGGTAAGTAGACTTGTCCTAAGCAGCGTCGTAAGCGACGCAAGAAATAGGTGGAGAGTGCTCTCAGTCCGTGCAACGGAATCGAGCGGACCGAAGCCAGTTAGTTACAAGACTGTTGGCTGACGTCTAAGGCTTCGTCTCGGTCGCACGTCAGTCGCACAAACCAAAAAACAAACAGACAACGGCTTGACCCTGGTGGCATCATGCCATGGCATGAGTGCAGACACCGAACAGATTTTATATTCTTGGTGAGTACAAATACAAGTTTAGTAACCTTGGACTGAGAGGAGCGACTTCAACCTTCATGGCATGGCATGGCATGGCATGGCATAGGCCCTGACATGGCATGGCGTTGCATGGCGTGTGTGCAGACCCAGATACAGATAGAGTATTCTTGGTGAGTAGACAAAAACAAGTTTAGTAGCCTTGGACTGAGAGGACCGACTTCAGCCCTGATGGCATGGCATGGCATAGGCCCTGATGGCATGGCGACATGCCCTGATGACATGGCATGGCGTTGCATGGCGTGTATGCAGACACCGATACAGGTTTTATATTCTTGGTGGGTTGACATAAACAAGGTAAGTAACCTTGGACTGAGAAGAACGACTTCAGCCCTGATGCCATGGCATGGCGTGGCATGGCGTGTATGCAGACACCGATACAGATATGATATTCTTGGTGAGCAGTCAACAGTCTAGTGAATGTGAATCTACCACCCACCCACCTATGCCAATGGATGTGTGTAGATGGGTCTGATTTTTTTTCAAATCTGAAAGTGGCTTTTTTCTAGCTTTATGGCTGTTGGCCTCCTCCAGGGACAGCGTTTTAGTGCTTTTTATACCTTTTTATAGCTTTCTGTAGCTTTTGAGGGCCATTTGGGGCAAAAAATAAAATAACTTTTTTTAAAATAACTTTTTTATAGCGATAATTTTTTTTAAATTGGGATCAAAACTATCGATCGATATATATAGCGGGAAACATATCCCTGAGATGGGTGGGGGAGGGTAGGTGGGAGTGGGGGGTGAGTAGACAAGAAGAGCCTGTTTTCCATGTGCGAAGCGTCATGATTCCGTTACTGCACGGCGGAACAGGTATGGCTAAACTAGTCAGAAATGCCCCACTCACCCACCCACAAACACACACTCCCCCACAGCACGCCCGATGCTGATCCCAATACCGATATATTATACTTGGGGAGTAGAGAAGGAGAGCCCCCTTTATTTTGTTCGGCACGTCGCAATTCCATCACTGCATGGCAACGCAGGTCCGGCTAAACTAGTCAGAAATGCCCCCCCACCTCACCCCCACCCCCCCCCACCCGGTACCCCCCGATGCTGATTCTTGGGGAGTAGACAAGCAGAGCACATCTTTTGTGCAACGCGTCGTCGCTGCATAGCAAAACAGGTATGGCTCAACTAGTCAGAAATGCTTCCCCAAGAACCCCCCAGATACCGATATTTCCTTCTTCAGGAGTAGGCAAGAAGAGCACGTTCTGTTTGTGCGACGCGTCGCAATTCCATCACTGCATGGCAACGCAGGTCCGGCTAAACTAGTCAGATATGCCCCCCCCCCCCCCCCCCCCCCCCCCCCCCCCCCCGGTACCCCCCGATGCTGATTCTTGGGGAGTAGACAAGCAGAGCACGTTTTTGTGCAACGCGTCGTCGCTGCATGGCAAAGCAGGTCCAGCTAAACTTGTCAGAAATGCCCCCCTGGTCTCCGCGGGGTTCAGGGGGCAGCGCATCGCACTGGGGTCGCACCGAGTCCCTAAATTTGCAACGCTTCGCATGAAAAGAAAACACGTGGACAAGTGCACTGAAGCCAGTATGTGTAAAGGTGCATATCAGTAGGGACCGGCTTATCATATGATTTTGACCAAAGGTGAGTATGATATCATATGATATCATACAAATTGCATTATAGGGGGGGGGGGGTATGGGGTGAAGACAACCCCTTTATATCCCCCCCCCTATTGTATATAAAGGGCAACTTTAGCCTGATCAGACTGCCGGCATCATATGATATCTTATGATGACATGATATCATACTATATCATGTTGCCTTTCCCTACCTATCAGTAGCATGTTAGAGCAGGTAGACCCACCCTTCGAGGCAAAAATCCTCCTTGTCAAAAACAACCCCCCCCCCCAAAAAAACATTCTTACCGCAATAATGTATTGATTTATTTTCAGGTTTATTTTGATAATCTTTTCACTGCACTCGTACCCCACTGCACACCCATTTTCTCTGACACAGGAATACTCCCACAATGACATGGTGGACAATATAGGAGTGCCTGACAGACCCATCAGGTAGGCTGTTTGGTGGGAGGGTGTGTGTGTGTGTGTGTGTGTGTGTGTGTGTGTGGGGGGGGGGGGGGGGGGGGGGGTCTCCTGAGAGGCCCATGACGTAGGCTGGTGTGTGTTGTGTGTGTGTGTGTGTGTGGGGGGGGGGGGGGGGGGCTGAGAGGCCCATCAGGTAGGCTGGTGTGCGTTGTGTGTAGGTCGGGGGGGGGAAGGGGGGGGGGTCTCCTGAGAGGCCCATCAGGTAGGCTGGTGTGTTGTGTGTGTAGGGGGGAAAGGGGGGGGGGCTGAGAGGCCCATCAGGTTGGCTGGTTTGTGTTGTGTGTGTAGGTCGGGGGGGGAAGGGGGAGCGGGGGGGGGGGGGGGGGGGGGGGGGGGGGGGGGGGGTCTCCTGAGAGGCCCATCAGGTAGGCTGGTGTGTGTTGGAGAGTGGGTGGGTGGGTGGTGGGTGGTGGGGGCTTGACAGTCCCATTAGGTAGGCTAGTGTGTGTTGGGGTGCGTGTGGGTGTATGTGTGTGTGTGGGGGGGGGGGGGGGGGTCCCTGACAGACCCATCAGGTAGGCTGGCTGACTGACTGAAAGCATCCAATTCCTCTCCTCCTGTACAGGCAAGCGTTTGAGCGCCTTGTGCGTAAGCTTCTGAACTACAAGAACCGGCCTGCTGTCATGGTCAACCACTTCCTCAGATATGCTCAGAACACTCCACACGATGACCGACCTGAATACTGAAATCCCTGGACTGAAACTGACTGGCTGGCTGACTGACTGATAGCATCCAATTCCTCTCCTCCTGAACAGGCAAGCGTTTGAGCGCCTTGTGCGCAAGCTACTTAACTACAAGAACCGGCCTGCTGTCATCGTCAACCACTTCCTCAGATATGCTCAGAACACTCCACGCGATGACCCACCAGAGCAGAAAATAGCAAGAATAGCAACTGAGACTGCAAACGCTGCGATCAGCAGCACCCTTGCCAACAAGGCCATCATCAAAGCTAATGGTGGGCTGATTCCCCCCGTGGAGAATCTCGTGCCTCTGCCCAACTGGACAAGCTACGGTGGCTACTCGGTGAGATGGTTGGGGAGGAAAATGGGGGTGGAGAGGAGGGTGGTTGTGGTTGTGTGCGTGTGTGAGGAGGGTGTGTGTGTGTGTGGGGGGGGGGGGGGACAAATTGATACTGATACTGCAAACACTGCGATCAGCAGCACGCTTGCCAACAAGGCCATCACCAAAGCTAATCGTGGGCTTATTCTCCCGTGGAGTACTTCGTGCCCCTGCCCAACTGGACAAGCTATGGTGGATACTCGGTGAGATGATTGGGGAGGGAAAGGGGGAAGGAGGGTGTTTGTGGTGGTGTGTGTGTTTGGGGGGTGGGGCAAATTAGGGGGAAATAGGTGGGTGGGTGGGAGGTGGGGACAAATCGCAACTAAGGGGAGAAAACGGGGGGAGGAGGGTGGGGGGCTGAGAGTGTAAGGAGGTGGGCGTCTGGGTTGTGGGGGTGGGTGGGGGAAGGGGGACAGTTGAGAAGGGAGAGAAGGAGATGGTTGGGAAGGTGGTGAGGGAGGGACAGGGGGGGGGGGGGGGGGGGGGGGGGGGGGGAAGGAGAGGGTCGAGGATTGGAAGGGGGGGGAGGGTGGTTGGAAAGGGGAAGGGGGGAGGAGGATGGTTGGGGGAGGGTGGGGGAGGATGGTTGGGGGGAAGGACAGCTAGGAAGGGAGAGAAGGAGATGGTTGATGATGGGAAGGGGGGAGATGGTTTGGGAGGGAGAGGGGAGGGGAAGTGGTTGGGAAGGTGGTTAGGGAGGGGGGGGCGGTTGGGAAGGGATAGATGGAGATGGTTGAGGATGGGATGGTTAGTAAGGGAGATGGGGGGATATGAAAAATGATGCTGACGCTGCTCCTATCTGCTGTGCCTGTGCAGGAAGTCAAACAAGTCAAAACCCTATCTGCTGTGCCTGAGCAGGAAGTCAAACAAGTCGAAATCCTATCTGCTGTGCCTGTGCAGGAAGTCAAACAAGTCAAAACCCTATCTGCTGTGCCTGTGCAGGAAGTCAAACAAGTCAAAATCCTATCTCCTGTACCTGTAGGCTGATTCCTATCTTCTGTACCTGTACCTGTGCAAAAAGGCAATGCCTAGCGAGATTACATGGAATATCCGTGGTACTAAAATTTACCTGCCATATCATATTGTACCTGTAGGCTGATCCTATCTGCTGTGCCTGTGCAGAAGTAAAAAAAATCAAAATCCTATCTGCTATACATGTGCAGGAATTCAACGCCGATCGAGATTACATGAAATATCCGTGGTACTACAAGTAACCTGCCATATCAACCTGCACCTGTAGGCTGATCCTACTTGCTGTGCGTGTGCAGGAGGGCAAAAAAGTCAAAATCCTATCTGCTGTACCTGCACACTGATCCTATCTGCTGTGCCTGTGCAGGAAGCCAACGCCGAGCGAGATTACATGGAATATGCATGGTACTACAAGTTACCTGCCATATCAACCAAGGCTGCTTCCTACCTTCTCAGTCAGCAAGGTAGGTAATATGCTTCAAACCACGCTGGACTATTTTGAATCATGTGAACGTGTGTATACATATTATATTATATATATATATATATATATATATATATACACACCGTAGTGGAGCTTAGGGTTCCCGGGGGTCCGGAGACTGCTAATTTATTCTTTACTTCCGGGGGGGGGGGGGGGTCCAAGAGTTCTTATATCGTTCCCAGGGGGGGATTTTGAATTTAAAACTACATCCCGGGGCAAACATTGGGAATAATGGAGGCATGTATTAAATGACAGAAGAACTGCCAACCAATTCCTCCTGATCTTCTTGCCTGATCTGCCGGTTGAGCCTGTGATGGATCTGGGGACGTGACGGGCGAGACAGAAGGGACTAGGAAACGCAATTTCCTGGGGCGTCCTGGTGTCCTCTTGCTGGCAAGGGCTGCCTGGTCACGAGCAAGCTTTGCATGGGCAGCCGCTGTTGCTTCCTCCTTGCGCTTCGCCTCTTTGGCTTTCTTCTTCTCCACCTCTTCAGCCGTAAGCGTCGCCTTGAAAAACATGTCCAGCTTTGTCTGCTTCTTCTGATTGCCATCCGAGTCCTTCAACACATTCACGATCTTCACTACTCGAACATCGGGGCTTTTCTCACCGGCTATTTCGAGATCAGGAGTGTCAGATTCGACTATTACAAGATCAGGCGTGTCAATATATAATATGTACATTAGCTATATACTACCTGGGGGGGGGGGGGGGGGGGGGGGGGGGGCAAGGAAACATGTTTGGTACTGCATCATCGATATGGATAGAGAACCGTGAACACATCTGTGTGTATATATATATACACATATAGCTATGTATATATATTTCTTCATGCTGACTGGCGCTTTCGCTCTGTAGAGCTGGCACTTTACCCAAATACCAGGGTTTAGGCATGTGAGTGCAGGGGTATGGGCATTAGGGGTGTTACTGTACCGATCACTACCCATTAAATAACATGTTTTAAATGCATTAAATGCATTAATCATCGTGTTGTTTACTATGATTTGTACACCATTACATCAACCACTAATTTGTACATCAATCTGTTATATGCTAACAGGAGTGGATGGCTTGCAGATTTACACACGTAAACAAGTCCTATGCAGCGTCGCAAGCGACGTAGAAAATTGGCGGAGTGTGTTGGCAACGGAACGAAAGGTGGCAACGATGTAGCTGACCTAAGCGAGTTAGTTACGCGACTGTTGGCTGACGTGTCAGGCTTCATTTTTCATTTTTTCGGTCGGGCGGACAAATGGGTAAACATGGAGGCTCCCGCTCCCTTGAAGAGGGGGCTCCGCCAAAAAAAGCATACACCCACATCCACACCGAACCACACACACACCTACACACACACCTACACACACACACACACCGACCCACACAGACACCCACAGCTACACACACTCACCCACATCCACCCACACCGTATGTACAGGAGTGGGTGGCTTCCAGATTTACCACACCCACACCTACGCCCATGGCACCCACACCAACCACGCCCACACCCACTCCTACACACCCACTCCTACACACCCACTCCTACACACCCACACCCACATCTACACACACCTACACACCCTCACCCACATCCACCCACACCCACACCATATGTATAGGAGTGGACGGCTTCCAGATTTACCGCCCTTATGTTGTTTACTTTGATACTGACAATCAACTTGACTGGAACAAAGACATGTGGAGGCATTCATTCTTCAGCGACGCAGGTGAGTCATGCCCAGCCTTGTACACACGCAGACACACTACACGCACACTCACCACACACTACACTACGCGCTGACACTACAAACACACACTACGCGCAGACACACAACTCTACACGCAAACACACTACACTACACCACACACAACACTACACACATACACACTACACCCACACTAAACGCAGACACACTACAATACACCACACACAACACACAACACTACACACAGACACACTACACCCACGCTGCACGCAGACACAGTACACGCACACCACACACAACTCTACACTCAGACACACTACACACACTACACACTACACTACACGCAGACACACTACACACACTACACACTACACTACACGCAGACACACTACACACACTACACACTACACTACATGCAGACACACTACACACAAACTACACTACACGCTGACACACAGACACACTAAACCCACACCACACACAACATTACACAAAGACACACTACATACTACACTACACTTCACACAGACACACAACACACGCACTACACACTACACTACTCGCAGACGCACTAGCACAAACACCACACACCCTCACAACCAACGACCTGGGCTGTGTGCAAAGGGACCCACCTCCTGGGTAGAAAAGCATTTCATAAGAAAAGACAGACATGCAGGCAGGCACAGGATAACACCTACACACCCTCAAAACCGACGACCTGAGCTTGGCGCAAAGGGACCCACCTCATTGGGTGAAAATCACGAAACGTTCTGGAGGATGACAAACGGAAAATATCTGGTACCCCGTCCAAAAAGTTGGAAGAGTCAAAAAAGAGGTGGGGGGGGACCCTGCCAATTTAGATGAAACCTAGCCTATGTAGTGGCAAATCATCTCCTTTAGTACCCTGCATTTTAAAACCCCTGAATCGTTCCTAAAACAAGTTCATGACCTCCATTAAAAAGTCGCTTCCTACATCCTGGGTGAAAATCCTTTCATGAAAGAAGACAGGCAGGCATGCAGCCACAGGCAAGCACCCACATATGCACGTGCACACATTACATACAAACAGACATACACATACATACAAATTTAAAAAAAATACACATACGCACAAACATATATACAGATTCACATGCAGTAGCAAAAACAACAATAACAAGAAGTACAAGAAGTACAAGGACAAAAGCAACAGTAGCAGCTTCTACTACTACTACTACTACTACTACAAGAAGTACAAGAAGTACAAGAAGTACAAGAACGAAAGCAGCAGCAGCTGCTACCACTACTATTACGAAAAAAGCAAGAATTTACAAGAAGTACAAGAAGTACAAGAAGTACAAGAACAAAAGCAACAGCAGCTGCTACTACTACTACATCTAAAACAAGAAGTACAAGAAGTACAAGAACAAAATCTACTGCTACTACTACAACAAAAACAAGAAGTGCAAGAAGTACAAGAACAAAAGTAACAGCAGCAGCTGGTACTACTACTACAACAAAAACAAGAAGTACAAGAAGTGCAAAAACAAAAGCAACAGCAGCTACTACTACTACTACTACTACTACTACTACTACTACTAGAAAAACAAGAAGTGCAAGAAGTGCAAGAACAAAGGTAACAACAGCAGCTGCTACTACTACTACAACAAAAACAAGAAGGACAAGAACAAAAGCAACATCAGCAGCAGCAGGTACTACTACTACAACTACTACTACTGCAACAAAAACAAGAACAGCAACAACAACTACAACTACAACAAAAACAACAATATCCCCCCAGGTCACCCCGAGGGTCAGTCCGGTTACCGTACCATGGGTGAGCTGGCAGCCCAGGTGATGTTGGACGCAGCTGCCTCTGTGACCGCTACTCCCTTCACCGAGGACGAAAGCAGGACCCTCATGGATCCATTACCCCCGCCCATGGTGCCGCATTAACGAGGCATCGGAAGTGGATACGTGTCTCATTAACACCCGACTGATGGGCGTGGCACTGCCCCAGGAGTCAGAGGGGTGGGAGTGGACTGACGAGGGGCGAGGGAAGTGGGGCTGGGTAGCAACACAGCCTCTCGCTCGGCTGGTGCTTCGCTTTGATAGCAACATCTTTGCACCCACGGACCCGCGCTCAGCCAACACTGTAAGTGGCAATGTCTTGGCTACTTTCTTATTCTTTTCGTTACGTTCATATTTCCTTCTTGACACTGTGAAGACATGGGCGCATTTGGAGTCCAATAGGGCACCAGGAAAAACGTAATCATCATAACCATCATCATCATCCTCATTAGCATCATTAGCATCAGCATCATCAGCATCAGCATCAGCATAACCATCAGCAGCATCAGCAGCATCAGCAGCATCGTCATCATCAGCATCATCATCATCATCATTATCATCATAACCATCATTATCATCATCATCTTCATTATCATCATCATCATCATCATCATCATCATCATCATTATCATCATCATCATTAGCAGCAGCATCATTATTATCATCATCATCATTATCATCATCATTAGCAGCAGCATCATTATCATCATCATCATCATCATCATCATCATCATCACCAACATGATCATCATCATCATCATCAATGATTGTATTCACTCATGCGAGCTAGTTGTTGAAAGTGTGGAGTGGGTCAGGGATTTATTTTTCAAATCTGAAAGTGGGTTTTTTCTAGCTGTATGGTTTAGGCCTCCTGCAGGCGCTTTAATAGCTTTTTAGGGCCATGCAGGAGACACATGGGTGTTTCAGATCTGAAGAGTTATTAACGCATGGGCATTCCAAATCTGGAGATGAATTGACACATGGACAAGGCCAATGTGATGTGCTGCTCTGATTCTTCTTAGAACCCTAGCTTCAATGCATCCCCCTTGCCTCTGAAACCGAGCCTGGCAGTTGCTTCAATGCATCACCTCATCCCCCTTGACTCCGAAACCAAGCCTGGCAGTGGATCCAATGCATCACCTCACCCACCCATGTTCTATACATACTGCTGGTTGCCGTTAGCATTGCCCATCTGAAGAGCTATGGGCACCAGGGTACTTCCATTGACCAAATTGGCCAGCGCCTTAGCGCACTTGAAACAAAACTGCGATTTGTAGTGCAAAAAGCGCACAAATTGCTTGCTGCGCCCACAGGGGGTTGCAAAGAACTGCGCGAATCGCGCAGTGGGGCTCAAAAAGGCAGCGCGCCAGCACGCAAAAGCGTGCTCCCTGATGGGCACATGAGGGAGGCCAGCTTGACATGATGCTCTGATTCTGCGTAGAACGCTAGCCTCAGTAAATCCCCCTTGACTTCGAAACCAAGCCTGGCAGTTGCTTCAATGCATCACCTCATCCCCCTTGACTCCGAAACCAAGCCTGGCAGTGGATCCAATGCATCACCTCACCAACCCTTGTTCTATACATACCGCAGGTTGCTGTAAGCATTGCGCATCTGAAGAGCTATGAGCACATGGGGGAGGCCAACGTGACATGCATATCTGGTTGTTCTTGCCAGTGGGGCATGCTTGACGGCGACATCACTGACCATTACTCACAGCTTCGGGTGCAAGAAATAAAGGTGTGTGTAGTGGGGGGCGGGGAGAGTTGAGGTTTGAGTGGCAGTTGGGTGGTTGATCAGTCTATTGCTTTCTGGTGGTGGGGTGGATGCTGCGTGGTTGATCAGTCCATTGCTTTGTGGTGGTGGGTGGAAGCTGGGTGGTTGATCAGTCCATTGCGTTGTGGTGGGGTGGATGCTGAGTGGAATTTGGGTGGTTCATCAGTCCATTGCTTTGTTGTGGTGGGTGGAAGCTGTGTGGAAGCTGGGTGGTTCGTCAGTCCATTGCTTTGTGGTGGTGGGGTGGAAGCTGGGTGGTTGATCAGTCCATTGCTTTGTGGGGGAGAGAGGGGAAGCTGGGTGGAAGCTGGTTGGTTGATCGGTCCATTGCTTTGTGGGGGAGAGAGGGGAAGCTGGGTGGAAGCTGGGTGGATGATCGGTCCATTGCTTAGACATTTCAAATAGAAGAAAGCATGGACAATGCTTCTCGTTAGAAGAGCGAGGGCCACCACACCCGGACACTCACAAACGCACCATGCACACCCTCACGCCCATGCGCACCATGCACCATACACACCCACACGCAGCATGCACACCCTCATACCCGGACACTCACACACGCACCATGCGCACCCTCACACCCGGACACACCCACAAGCACCATGCACACCCTCACGCCCACGTGCACAATGCACCATGCACACCCTCACACCCACATGCACCATGCACACCCACACGCACCATGCACACCCACACGCCCACATGCACCATGCACACCCACACGCAACATGCACACCCTCACGCCCACACGCACCATGCACACCCTTGGCTCATGCCACTATACCACTCTACACAGGTGACCCAAGCTGCCAACTGCACTATCGCCATCACTGTGATAAAGGCCACTCACGCACACGACGAGGGGCACAAGGTAAAGATTGGAGGCGTCATGGTTTCTGAAGAGCATTTCAGCGAACATGCATACGGGATGTGTGTACCGGGCGGCGAGCAATGCATTGGATCTGAGTCAAATAACGTGTACAGGAGGGAAATGCTGGCGTTAGTCAGCCAGGCGTTGTAAAAGCAGAAGCCGGCACGAAAGGAGCGACTGTGGTGATGATGAGGATGTTGGCAGTACAAAGGCAGCGCACACACCAAGATGTGTGTGATTTTGTATTATTTAAGAATCTAAATGTGTGTGATCCCTGTACCATCACATAATGTTGATTAAGAGAGGATAGTCGGAACTCGGAAGATAGGAGGCAGGGTACAACAAAACGCATGTGTTAACGTGACAGTACGGCTCTATGGTGGAGCACGTCGAAACAAGAAGGTGCGGTGTTCGAATCCCTTAAGGTGCGCTTTAGAGTACGCGGTCGCTATCAACCGCCATTTTAGCACTGTCCAGGTTAAGTAGCAGCCCGTTCCCTACCGCCGTAAGACAGGGCTCCCTTAATACCACGCCCCACCAGGCGTTATCATTACGTGACAGTGATTATTTTTCGAATCTGAAAGTGTTTTGTTTAAGCTTCATGGGCTTATGCCTCCTCCATGGACAGCGTTTTGGAGCTTTGTAGGGCCATTTAGGGCACACTAAAACCTTTTGTATATAGAAACAGGGTCAAAACTAGCTAAAACGGGGTCAAAACTAGCGATCGCTACATGTAGCGGGGAAACAATCTCTATTACGTGACAGCACATACGCTTTTGGAGCCCATCTACGTGAATCAAGCAGCAAATACTACCCCGTTAGACATTTTCGTAATACTGGGGGCTTGCCTCCCTCACACATACAAACAAACATGCACGTCAGCGTTTGGAGCCCATCTGAGTGAATCTTGTAACAAAAAGAAACCCGCTAAGCCTAGTTTAGTAGCCTGCAGACTCGTGGGACTCTGCGGGATCTCGGTGATGCTTTGCTACTGAACCAGTGATTACAGATCAGATAATCACAAGAGGATCTTGCGAGCATTGAGGCAAGTGGCATAGTAGACCCTGCAAGTGCCACTACTATGGTGCACTAGCTGGCTGGCGGTCCTAGCCACTAGCTGGCTCGTGGTCCTAGGTCACTGGCGGACCTGACCGGAAGTGCACTCGGCCACCAGTAATATGCATAAGGATTTGGGCATAAACATTACAAATCGTGGCACCGATGTCCAGGTGTAGCATTTTACAAGATGGAAACATTACAAATCGTGGCACCCGATGCCCAGGTGTAGAGTTTGGAAGGTGGAAACATTAAAAGTCGTGGCAGCCGATGCCCAGTTGTAGCTATTTACAAGATGGAAACATTAAATATCGGACGCCCTGTTTGGCTTTCCCGATTCTAGTATCGTGTAACAGAAACAACAGCTGCTAGAGCACTATCGTCAAGAACTGCTCGGCCACTATGGTACGACCTATAAGTCGTACATTATCCCCCCCCACCCCTGTTACTCATGTAGTCAAGAGTATCGGGAGTTCCCTAACTGGAAAAATTGATGTTAAATCATCTATGGGGGAAATAAACTGAGGACTACCGATACTGGGGGAGATATCTATAGGAGTGTATTCAGGATCAATCTAAAAGTTTGTCAGAGATATCTAGGCAGAATACTAATTTCAGATCAAAAAAAGTAATCCATGTTATTGACAAGGATACATGCAATATCAGTCCAGAAAATTAATCCCAAATCAAGAGTTCATCACTAAGGGGAAACTAAAACAACTCTAGGTCACAGGTGGGTAGACAATCTGGTAGAAACCATCAGCTCTAAGCTTGCTAGGAATCTGGGAGAGGAACCTGTCAAAATAACTTGGGACACTTGGATAGGTGGGCGGGTAGAGCTCAAGCAGCCAGTAGTCCAAGGAGTTCCAGGGCGTGCACACTTAGTCCATGTAGAGCAGGGTGGGACCAGGTACTGTTATTGTCCGATATACGTCGGAGACTGAGTCTGCATAATGCATACCGGTACCTGGTCCCTCCAGGTCCCGAGTTGCCTGCCACTAGGCCACAGGCTAGCTGTGGCCTACGTACACGGGTCTGCAGGATCTTCCTGCAGACTCCCGTCTTCGATATAAGCGCACTCGTCGTGTGCCTCCTCCTTCTACTTCAGTCTTCACTGTGTAACAACTCTAACATTGAAAGGTACTTCATAGATGCTTGTATTCGTGAGGATTTCTGGTTGGTCAGCGATAGTGTCAACGAGTGCATATGTATGTATGTATGTATGTATGTATGTATGTATGTATGTATGTATGTACTAGTACATTGCCCGTGTGGCCGAGGCCACCCGCCACACCACCCACCCAGGTCCTGGGTCCTGTTCTGGCCTGGGTTACATAACGTGCATCGCCCTTGAACGTACACCCTCCGCCCCCCCCTTACTCACATGCACACAGTCAAGATATGTCCCCCTTTGCAAAATATCCAACACATGCCCACTTCCTTTCCTTACTAAAAATATACCCCCCCACACACACACACCCCACCCCCACACCCAGCCCCCAGGACCTGGGTAACATATCGGGTTACGTCCTTGTATGTACCCCCCCTACCCAGATGTATGACACACAAACCATTCCAACTCAACCCAAGCCAGACCCACAGCCTCCACACATTTCTGAATCCCTCCTTGCCCCTCACCCCACCCCATGTACACACTTTCTCTTTCTTTACCCTCCCCTCGCCCCAAGCATCCCCACCCATGGTGGGTCAACCTGCAGCTGTTGCTTTGACCAGGAAGTTCCAGGCAGTCTTCTATCGCAACATGCTAAGCTACCGATGTATCAATGCTTGAAACAGTGAAAAGAGATTGGATGAGGGGTGCAAGGGCCATATCGCGATTATATGGTAGAAATCTTCGACTTCCGTCCGATCAACACCTGCTGAATCAAAAATCGCAGCGCCGTGCTTAACGATCATCGATACAATGAAAAGAGATTGCATAGATAGAAGCGGTCCAAGTGTGAGAAATGGGAAGGAAATGGCTGCTCGCATCCACTGGCTGCCAACCGTGACACAATTGATGCACAGGCATGGTGAAAGTGCGCATGCGTGAAGTGAATGGTGGCAACGCTCGCAGGCGGAAGAGCGCTGAGGATCGAATGGGCGCCTGACGAGAACTCACAACGTATTTTGACGCTGAGGATCGAATGGGCGCCCAATGAGAACTCAGAATGTATTTTGAGAATTCGAATGCCCCTGGCCCTTCATGCGAGAGTCTGGGTGAGGAACAGGGGAGGGAGGTATGGATGCCTAGGCACAAAGATCGCTGGTGAGAAAGAATTGCGCATGATTGGGGAAAGAGATTTGAAGTTCCGTGGTTGCGAGAAAGTTGCGAGTATTCATTTCCATTCCCAGGAGGAGTGAAAGTTGCTTGAAAGCTGAACTGGGGATTCGAATTTTACGCACTCGGAGTCGACTCAGTCACGATAAGCTATTTTTAACCCGCGAATTCAGCCGATAGGCGGTGTGGGTGATTCGCTATGAGTATCTCGGTAATTAAGCCAAAGCCAGCTAGCGTCGGCATCGAACTTTTTTCAGAAATCCGTGTATGTCTTCATATATATGTATGTATGTATGTATGTATGTATGTATGTATGTATGTATGTATGTATGTATGTATGTATGTATGTATGTATGTATGTATGTATTACATTACATTACATTACATTACATGTTAAAGTCTACTTGACACCGCGAGGGTGTATGAGACTCTGTGCTTTAAACAAAAAGAAAAAGCACCCACAAAGCAAAAAACCCCATTACATCAGGGGTGTGTCGAGGACAAACAAACCAAACTCCCAACCACCGTTTTGGTGGCGTAGGTATTAAACCCCTTAGAGCAGGACCCAGATCTCAACCACTTACAGTGGCGGAGGTAAAAAGCTAACAAATGAGAAGTCTCAAGAAGAAAAAAAAGGGATAATAAATTACGGTGCCACTAAGCAGTCCAGGGCTTCCTGTCTTGCTCTTCTACAAGTAGAAAGATAGTCGGCTAGGTTGCTCCAAAAAGACTTAGTGCCATTTCCATTCATAAAGGTTCTGAATGTGGAATCGCAGAATTCCACATTCCATACGGTTAAGTCGGTATCCTCATGGACATGCCTATAAATATCTGTAAACAGATTCTGGTAGCGGAGGCGAATATCATTATAAAAAGGGCACTCAAACATATGCATTTCATCCTCAGTTTTTTGGAACCCACACATTTGACAGTGTCTCATTGAGCGAGGGATGTGTGCTCTATCCACCACCCTCATTCTATCTGTGTCAGCCAATGGGACCCATTCTAAAAACTGTGCTATAGAACAAATCTGATCCTGCTTATTTGTAAAGGCGGATGTAAAGGGAATTCAAGCCATTCTCATCATTGGCTGTTGGCTTGCGAACCATTTTTGGTATCGGAGGCGTTTAAAAAAGCCAACCCTTCTCTCATCGGGGATGTCTCTGAATATGTATGTATGTATGTATGTAAGTATGTAATGTATGTAATGTATGTTGTATGTATGTATGTATGTCCTGTCGTCCGTCTAGTCGTCTTCTGTAGGTCTGTTCTGTCTTTCTGTCTGTTTATGTCTGTCTGTCTGTCTGTCTCGTCTCGGTGTGTGTGTTGTGTGTTTGTCTGTCTGCTGTCTGTCTGTTGTCTGTCTGTCTGTCCGTCTGTCCTGTCTTCTGTCTGTCCTTCTGTCTGTCTGTCTGTCGCGGCCCCCTGGCTCCGGGCCTTGCCCGTAAATGGGAGTGCTTAAAAAGCACACACGGATGAAACTGAGCCCCAAACAATCGTTTAACCGACGGGGGCCCTGACTTCGTGCTAGAGTGATAATTTTATTCTACAATTTTATTAACTGATCATCTCAGCTGCGATGATAATTTAATTGTACATACCATAGCAGCTTGGAAGCAGATGGCCCACTGTTTAGTTGGCTGGTAGCGTTTTTCGGTTCATGGGTAGTCCCACATGAGCTTTGCAAGTTTTCCAATCTGGGTGATGAGGGATTCAACCACATTATAGGGTTGTGAAGGAAAGACACCATCGGGGTTGTTTGCTCTCTCATCAAGTCATCATCCACTAGGCCATCAAACTTTACATATGACTCCTCCATGATCTGTGGGAGGCAGGGCCTGGCGCGATATATAGTTGATGACAGGGACAGTGTTTTGCTTACCAATATACTTGAGCATGGTGGCAAGGGAGGATGTGGATTCACCAGACAGGTCGGTGAACTTCACTTGAGGTACCCAGCAGGGTACTTCGAATGGCCAAATTGGCCAGCGCTTTAGCGCACTTGAAAACAAAAAAACTGCGCTTTGTAGCGCAAAAAGCGCAAAAATTGCTTGCAGCGCCCACAAGGGGTTGCAAAAAACTGCACTTAAAGCGCAGAGGGGGTCAAAAAATCAGCGCTCAAAAGCGCAAAAGCGCGCGCTTTGAAGTACCCTGCTGGGCGCAGCAAGCAATTTTTGCGCTTTTTGCACTACGCTTTTTGCACTGCGCTTTTTGCGCAGTTTTTTTTGTTTTCAAGTGCGCTAGAGCGCTGGCCAATTTGGCCATTTGAATTACCCTGGATGGCTCTGCTCTGCACATCAGGCGCCAGTTCTGGACCGACCCATCCTGGTTAGTTGGTCGAGATGTGGGGAGATAGAGGGTAACAATTTGGCCATTTGAAGTACCCTGCTACCCAGTTGTTAACATCCGCATCATTCTCATCTTCAGTGTCAGCTGATGGTCCAGCTTGGGTGACAATAGGTACACTGTCAGATGTGTACCATGAGGATACGGATGGAGAGACCACACTGAGCCGGGATTAAAACACAGCTTTAAATTATCACTGTAGCACGAACTCAGGGCCCCCGTCGGTTGAACGATTGTTCGGGGTTCAGTTCATCAGTGTTTTTTCTTATTAAGCTCTTTCTAACGGTTGGGCAAGACCCTTTAGCCTATTTGGCCTACCCTTGGACTGTAACATTAAAAAAAATGAAAATTGAACATCCAAGAACTGCCACAGAAGGACCTTTAAGGACGTGCCCAATAGGTATTAAGGGAACCGCCTCGTAAGTATGCGATGGACGGGCTTACATCACACCTAGAGTCCAGTTACCATGCCGGTCGACGACTTTCCGGGTGGGCCCAGATGACCTCGTTGAGGTTCGAACCAGAGACTGTAACATACAAACATAGGGGCCACTTGTTTTGACTCCTTGTTCAGAAGATCAACAAACGTTTTGTTCTCGTTTACATTTCCCGGGAAAAAAACATGTACTGCCATAGACGGCGAGCAGCCAGATTGCTAGCTGAAGCTATGTAATCAAATTCAAGAAAAAATAGAGAAGCCGTCGGCAAGCACCCGACTTGCTGACTGTAGCCAGTCAACAAACAGCTTGAACTGGATCAATTTGGCTGCTCGTTGTCTTCGGCAGTACCAAAATTACCAGGATTCGATTGTTTCAAAAAATTATTTGTTTAACTGCCGAAGACGGCGAGCAGCCAAATTGCTGGCTGAAGCTATGTAACCAAGTTCAAGTTCTATCCAGTTCCAGTATAAACTATTCTATCTTAATCACAACTTCTGGGAGTGTCCTCTTGTCAGATAACCCCAGTTTGCCATTTTGGGTGAAGTGAAAAATATGTGGGGGCCTGCAGAGCTTGGCGCGTAACTTTGGATCTACAGGCTTAGCGGGTTTCTTTTTGTCACATGATTCACGTAGATGGGCTCCAAAAGATTACGTGCTGTCACCGGTGTACTACATGACGCGCGCTATTGCGCCCTAGCGCGCAAGGTTTTGGAGCTTGATTGCGCGATTGATGCAATTGTTTGAACGCTGTGGTGTCCTTAACATCACGTCCTATGAGTAACTGTATTACACGGATGTAACAATTTCAATTTCAATTGTTTGAACCTCCTCTGGGCGCAGCGCGCAGATTCCCGTTTTCAGTTGAGTCAAATGCGCAACCCAAAATGACAAAATGTAGTACCCTGGCTGTCACGTAAACTCATGCGGTGGTGGATAGAGCACACATCCCTCGCTCAATGAGACACTGTCAAATGTGTGGGTTCCAAAAACCTGAGGATGAAATGCATATGTTTGAGTGCCCTTTTTATAATGATATTCGCCTCCGCTACCAGAAGCTGTTTACAGATATTTATAGGCATGTCCATGAGGATACCGACTTAACCGTATGGAATGTGGAATTCTGCGATTCCACATTCAGAAGCTTTATGAATGGAAATGGCACTAAGACTTCTTGGAGCAACCTAGCCGACTATCTTTCTACTTGTAGAAGAGCAAGTACAGGACGCCCTGGACTGCTTAGTGGCACCGTAATTTATTATCCCTTTTTCTTCTTCTTGTGACTTCTCATTTGTTAGCTTCTTACCTCCGCCACTGTAAGTGGTTGCGATCTGGGTCCTGCTCCAGGGGGGTTAATACCTACGCCATCAAAACGGTGGCTGGGAGTTTGGTTTGTTTGTCCTCGACAGACCCCTGATGTAATGTTTTTTTTGCTTTGTGGGTGCTTTATTTTTGTTTAAAGCACAGAGTCTCATACACCCTCGCGGTGTCAAGTAAACTTTAACATGTAATGTAATGTATGGTGACTACTGCTAGCTCCGGCTTACGCAGTGGTGTCCCTAACTTCACGTCCTGAGAGTGGCGCATTACTCGGATGTAACAATTTCAATTTAATGTAATGTGATGCGTTTTGTAGTACCCTGCCTCCTGTCTACCGAGTTCAAACTATCCTCTCTTAATCAACATGATGTAACGGAACAGGGACCACACACATTTATATTCTTAAATAATAAACAATCACCTGCAAGCACACACATTTTGTTTATTGGTGTTTGCGCTGCTTTGTACTGCCAACATCCTCATCATCACCACAGCCGCTCCTTTCTTGCCAGCTTCTGCTTTTCCTACGCCTGACTGACCAACTCCAGCATTCCCTCCTGTACACATTATTCAACTCAGTTCCAATGCAGTTCTCGCCGCCAGGGACGCACATCCCGACATTGTCTTGGTTGAAATGCTCTTCAGACACCATGACGCCTCCAATCTTCACCTTATGTCCCTCGTCGTGTGCGTTAGTGGCCTTCATCACGGTGATGGCGATAGTGCAGTTGGCCGCTTGGGTCACCTGTATCCAGTGGTATAGTCGCGCATTGTGTGTAAGGGTGTCCGGGTGTGCATGGTGTGTGTGTGTGTGTGCATGGTGCATGGTGCTTGTGGGCGTACATGGTGTGTGGGTGTGCATGGTGTGTGTGGGTGTGCAGGGTGCGTGTGGGTGTGCATGGTGCATGTGGGCTAGAGGGTGTGCATGGTGTGCGTGGGTGTGCGTGGTGCGTGTGGGCGTGAGGGAGTGCATGGTGTGCGTGGGTGTGCGTGGTGCATGGTGCGTGTGGGTGTCCGGGTGTGGTGACACTAATTTTTCCGATGAGAAGCATTGTCCACGCTTGATTCTAGTTGAAATTTCTAAGCAATAGGACTGATCAACCACCCAGCTTCCACCCAGCTTCCCCTCCCACCACCAAGAAGCAATGGACTGATCAACCACCCAGCTTCCACCCAGCTTCCCCTCCCACCACCAAAAAGCAATGGACTGATCAACCACCCAGCTTCCACCCAGCTTCCCCTCCCACCACCAAAAAGCAATGGACTGATCAACCACCCAGCATCCGCCCAGCTTCCCCTCCCACCTCCAAAAAGCAATGGACTGATCAACCACGCAGCATCCACCCCACCACCAGAAAGCAATGGACTGATCAACCACCCAACTGCCACTCACACCTCAACTCCTTCCAGCCCCCCCCACCCCCCCCCACCCCACACACACACACCTTCATCTCTTGCACCCGAAGCTGAGAGTAATGGTCAGTGATGTCGCCGTCAAGCATGCCCCACTCACAAGAACAACCAGATATGCATGTCACGTTGGCCTCTCCCATGTGCTCAAAGCTCTTCAGATGCGCAATGCTTACGGCAACCTGCGGTTTGTATAGAACATGGGGGGGTGAGGTGATGCATTGGATCCACTGCCAGGCTTGGTTTCGGAGTCAAGGGGGATGAGGTGATGCATTGAAGCCACTGCCAGGCTTGGTTTCGGAGGCAAGGGGGATGAGGTGATGCATTGAAGCAACTGCCAGGCTTGGTTTCGGAGTCAATGGGGATGCATTGAAGTTAGGGTTCTGAGCAGAATAAGAGAAGAGCAGCACATCACATTGGCCTTGCCCATGTGTCAAGAACTCTCCAGATCTGGAATGCCCATGTGTTAATCACTCTTCAGATCTGAAACGCCCATGAGTCGCCTGCATGACCCTAAAAAGCTATAACAGCGCTGTCCCTGCAGGAGGCCTAAAACCATACAGATTTGAAAATAAATACCTGACCCACACCACACTTCAAATAACTAGCTTATATGAGTGAATACAATCATTGATTATGATTATGATATTGATAATGATGATGGTGATGATTATGATGATGATGATGATTATGATCATGATGATGATTATGATGATGATGATGATGGTTATGATGATAATGATGATGGCTATGATTAGGGTTGGGCCGACGTATGAACGTGTACTCATACGTTTATAAGCTCATACGTAAATATACGCCGTACATTTTTTCTCAAAACGTATGAGCATAAACATATACAAACGTATGAGTTGTACTTTGAAAAGTTCCCAGCACTTCCCTTTCTTGGTTTTTATTCAATTTATCATTTAGATAGCTCATCGGAAAGCTGTTGACCTCCTCTATCACACTATGCAATACAAATAATCTTTCACACATACCATTTTGTTTAGATATGGCCTACAGTTTGATTTAGATAGCCAGGATGGCACACATATCAGAGCGCCACCTAGCCTTCCACTCCACAAGGTGTGCTCCTCCGTGGGCTTGAAGGATTGATGGTGCAAGCCTAGTGCAATGTGAAGATGGACAATATTGCAATATAGTTATATGCTTATATTATTATAACCTGTAGCTGACTCACAGAGCTGCCTAGAAGCTGCAGCATACTTGGTCTGAAACCAATAGCTGACCTAGGGAGCTACGTATAAATAATGATGCGAACATGGACAATATTAATATATTATTGGCATTGAATGGATCCCTTAGGTTGGCACCGCGCTTCTTGGTCGACGCGCTTTCTGGCCGTGATTTCTTTTTCTGAGATTTGGACAACCTAAAATTTACAGAATATTTTTTTAAGAGTTGATATGTGAAGCCAATGAAATTAGCAAGGCGGCAATACCTATAAACCCATGTAAAAGTCTTTTTCCAAGAAGTGTCATAATTACTCATACGTTTTTACGGGGGGTGTTCCAAAAGTATGTGGGGAGGCGCACGCTGTTAATCGTCTCCGAATTGGTCTTAAGCCCCGAAACCGTCGGAAAAAGTGAAAAAGTGGCTGAGGGCTGAGATCTGGGGGGGTCCCAGAGGGGGGGGGGGGGGGGGGGGGGGGGGGGGGGGGTCGAGGCCGATCTCAAAATTTCCTCACAACTTCTTCGTCTGTGGCCAGAATCGAACGTGCAGCACACCATCGAAAACGCCTCGACGAAAGCGTTGCGAATATGCAGTCGTTTTTTTACACCTTACCCTCACCAACCCTAAACCCACCCGCACTCACCAACAAATACCATGTCTGTCTCTTGGGGGATTCGAGCGTGGTGGCAGTATTCAATCCCGTGGGAAGTTAGCAATAACATCATAACACCAACACCTCACCCTCACCAACCCTAAATCCACCCGCACTCACCATCACCTCACCCTCACCAACCCTAAACCCACCCGCACTCACCAACAAATACGATGTCTGTCTCTTGGGGGATTCGAACGTGATGGCAGTCACTGTTTTCAACCCCGTGGGCATGTGGCATGTAGGTCCCACCGGTGCTTGCATTGAGTTGACCAGAGGTGGTGAAGAACTGGAGCTTGTGCTGCTTTTCGGTTGTCGTCAAGTACTTGCGCAGAATGAGCTCCACCCATCTGCGAAAAGGTGGAGGTGGGTGGGTGGGTAGGCGGAAGGATTGGTGGGTGGGTGGGTGGGTGTGTGGGTGGACGGGTGGGTGGGTGGGTTGGTGGGTGAGCTTGTGCTGCTTTTCTGCTGTCGTCAAGTACTTGCGCAGAATGAGCTCCACCCATCTGCGCAAAGGTGGAGGTGGGTGGGTGGGTGGGTGGGCGGGTAGGTGGGATGGTGGGTGGAAGGATGGGTGGGTGGGAGGGTGGGTAGGTGGATGGGTGGGTGGGATTATATATGGGTGGATGAGTGGGTGGGTGGGTAGGTGGGTGAGTGGGTGGGATTATGGGTGGGTGGGTGAGTGGGTGGGTGGATCGTAAAGAAGTGGGTGAGTGACAGTTTGTACGTGAGTTTGTTTGTGAGTTTGTGTGTGTTTATCTAGATGAGGAGGGGGGGGGGGGGGGGGGGGGGGGGGGGGGGGGGGGGGGTGGGGGGGGGGATGTTTCCTATCGCCTCTACTACTAGGGGTGATCTGTGTGTGTTGTGTGTGTGTGTGTGTGTTGGTGTGTGTGTTGGTGTGTGTTGTGTGTGTGTGTGTGTGTTGGTGTTGGTGTGCGTGTTGGTGTGTGTGTTGGTGTTTTGTGTGTTTTGTTTGTGTGTGTTGGTGTGTGGTTTGTTTGGCGTGGTTTTTTGTTTGTTTTTTGTGTTTGGTGTTTTTTGTGCTTTTGTCTGGGGTGTTGTGTGTGTTGGTGTGTGTGTTGGTGGTTGGTGGTTGTGTGTGTTGCGTGTGTGTGTGGTGTTTGGTGTTTGGTGTCTGGTGGGTTGGTGTGTGGTGTGTGGTGTTTTGTGTGTGTGTGTGTGTGTCGTTTGTGTGTGTGATGTTTGTAGTGCTGGGGTTGTGTGTCTGTGTGTCACGGCGTGGGTGCGTAGTTGTGTGTTTTGTCTGTGTGTGTGGTGTCTCTGTGTGTCTAGTTGGTGGTCTGTTGGTGTGTGTGTTGTGGGTGTGCCCTGTGTGTGTCTCTTTTGGTCTGTGGTGTGGGTGTGGTGCCTGTGTTTCCTGGGTGTTGTGTGCGTGCGTGGTGTGTGTTTGTGTTTGTGTTGGGGTGGTGTGTGTGTGTGTGTGTTTGTGCTGTTGGTGCGTGTGTTGCTTGTGCTGGCGTGTGGTGTGTGTGGTTGTGAGAGAGTATACGTCTGTGTGTGTGTGTTTCTAACCTCTAATTGTGTTAATAACTCGTACCTTGGATATGACAAGCCAGTCTCTGTCCCACTTGCTGATCCATGTGTGATCTGACCCCCAATGAAGCTGACAGTCAAGGGCTCGTGGTCGCATGACTGGATGTATCGCTCAAGGGCAGCTCGCAAGCGGGTTGGGTTGCCGACCATGGAGTGACTTGCCTGGAGAGGGAGGGGGGGGGGGGGGGGGGGGATTGGTGGGTGGGTGGGGGTTGGGTGGGTTGGGTTGGGTTGGGTTGGGTTGGGTTGGGACCCAAGATAAAACCAATGCGGATACACATAAACAGTATCAATCACATTTTCATAGCCATTCCTCAAGGCACCTACCTGCCTCTCCTCGTTGCTTGCGAACCAGTGTAAGATTGTTCCACGCGTAACTAAAAAAACAATGCAGACATATTCAAATATCGGGAAACAATAACGTCCGTAGACTTATAGCCCCCCCCTAAAACAAGTACCTGCCTTCCTCTGCTCGTTGCTTGTGAACCAGTGTGAAGTTCCACAAGTGACACAAGAAAAACAAACTTGATATGTAGACGAACACCATAGTGCACACAATTACATAATCACAACCATCCACACACACACACACCTACCTTCCTCTCCTCGTTGCTTGTGAACCAGAATACAGTTGTTCCACATGCGACACAACAGAAAAAACAATTGATATGCAGGCAAACACCACAGTGCACACACTATGGTGTATGGATGGCTACAATAACAGCATCATAGCCATTCCTCAAGGCACCTACCTGCCTCTCCTCGTTGCTTGTGAACCAGTGTATGGTTGTTCCACATGTGACACAACAGAAAAAACGTTGAGATGTAGATAAACACCATAATGCATACAATAATATTGTCGTAGCCACCCCTAGATGCACCCACCTTCCTCTCACCGTTGCTTGTGAACCAGTGTAAGATTGTTCCACATATGACACAACAGATAAACACCATAGTGCATACAATAATATTATCGTAGCCACCCCTAGATGCACCCACCTTCCTCTCACCGTTGCTTGTGAACCAGTGTAAGATTGTTCCACATATGACGCAACAGATAAACACCATAGTGCATACAATAATATTATCGTAGCCACCCCTAGATGCACCCACCTTCCTCTCACCGTTGCTTGTGAACCAGTGTAAGATTGTTCCACATATGACACAACAGATAAACACCATAGTGCATACAATAATATTATCGTAGCCACCCCTAGATGCACCCACCTTCCTCTCACCGTTGCTTGTGAACCAGTGTAAGATTGTTCCACATATGACACAACAGATAAACACCATAGTGCATACAATAATATTATCGTAGCCACCCCTAGATGCACCCACCTTCCTCTCACCGTTGCTTGTGAACCAGTGTAAGATTGTTCCACATATGACAACAGATAAACACCATAGTGCATACAATAATATTATCGTAGCCACCCCTAGATGCACCCACCTTCCTCTCACCGTTGCTTGTGAACCAGTGTAAGATTGTTCCACATATGACACAACAGATAAACACCATAGTGCATACAATAATATTATCGTAGCCACCCCTAGATGCACCCACCTTCCTCTCACCGTTGCTTGTGAACCAGTGTAAGATTGTTCCACATATGACACAACAGATAAACACCATAGTGCATACAATAATATTATCGTAGCCACCCCTAGATGCACCCACCTTCCTCTCACCGTTGCTTGTGAACCAGTGTAAGATTGTTCCACATATGACCAACAGATAAACACCATAGTGCATACAATAATATTATCGTAGCCACCCCTAGATGCACCCACCTTCCTCTCACCGTTGCTTGTGAACCAGTGTAAGATTGTTCCACATATGACAACAGATAAACACCATAGTGCATACAATAATATTATCGTAGCCACCCCTAGATGCACCCACCTTCCTCTCACCGTTGCTTGTGAACCAGTGTAAGATTGTTCCACATATGACAACAGATAAACACCATAGTGCATACAATAATATTATCGTAGCCACCCCTAGATGCACCCACCTTCCTCTCACCGTTGCTTGTGAACCAGTGTAAGATTGTTCCACATGTGACACAACAGATAACCCATAGTGCATACAATAATATTATCGTAGCCACCCCTAGATGCACCCACCTTCCTCTCACCGTTGCTTGTGAACCAGTGTAAGATTGTTCCACATATGACACAACAGATAAACACCATAGTGCATACAATAATATTATCGTAGCCACCCCTAGATGCACCCACCTTCCTCTCACCGTTGCTTGTGAACCAGTGTAAGATTGTTCCACATATGACACAACAGATAAACACCATAGTGCATACAATAATATTATCGTAGCCACCCCTAGATGCACCCACCTTCCTCTCACCGTTGCTTGTGAACCAGTGTAAGATTGTTCCACATGTGACAGAACAGATAAACACCATAGTGCATACAACTATATTATCATAGCCAACCCTAAAAAAGCACCTACCTTCCTCTCCTCGTTGCTTGTGAACCAGTGTACGGTTGTTCTACAAGTAACACAACAGATAAGCACTTAAGATGTAGATAAACACCATAGTGCATACAATTATATAATCATAGCCAACCCTCAAAAAGTACCTACCTTCCTTTCCTCATTGCTTTTTTTACAAGTGTATGGTTCCACAAGTGACACAACAGAAAAACCTTTGAGATGTAGATAAACACCATAGTGCATACAATTATATAATTGTAGCCAACCCTCAAAAAGCACATACCTTCCTCTCCTCATTGCTTGTGAACCAAATGGAAGGTTGTTCCACATGTGACACAACTGAAAACAATACAGACATCGGCAGATATAGATAAATAATATTATGTATAGAGTTCATAAATCCATAACCACCCATCAAAAAACGCCTACCTTCATCTCCTCATTGCTTGTTTTACAAGTGTATGGTTGTTCCACGAGTGACTAAAAAACAATTACAGACGTCTACAGATATGATAAACAATAAAGTCCGTAGACCTACAGCCACCCCTCAAAAACACCTACCATCCCTTCCCTGTTGCTTTTGAACCAGTGTAGGGTTGTTCCAAATGTGACACAACAGGAAAACACTTGAGAAGTAGACGGACACCACACACACACAAACACATGTGCACCTACCTTCCTCTCCTCGTTGCTTGTGAACCAAATGTACGGTTGTTCCACATGTGACACAACAGGAAAACACTTGAGAAGTAGACGGACACCACACACACACACACCTACCTTTCTTTCCTCGTTGCTAGTGAGCCAAGTGTATAGTTGTTCCACATGTGACTCCATGTTTTCTAAGTCTTTTTCCACATATCGTTTCAAAGCTCCAGTGCCTAGCGTGGTCTCTTTTGCCTGTTTAGTATCAGAGGGAGGTGGCAGGGGTGAAGATGGGTGGGTGGGTGAGTAGGGGGAGGGGGGGGGGAAGCGTTCCAAAGCTCCAGTTCCTGGCCTGGTCTTTTTTCGTGGTGGTAGGGATGAAGATGGGCAGGTGTGGGTGTGGGTGTGGATCTAGGGGAGAGGGGGAGGGGGTTACATCCTGGTATTCCTGT
The DNA here is from genome assembly GCA_013435795.1 of Chlamydomonas sp. ICE-L. NCBI lineage: Eukaryota > Viridiplantae > Chlorophyta > Chlorophyceae > Chlamydomonadales > Chlamydomonadaceae > Chlamydomonas > Chlamydomonas sp. ICE-L. The sequence continues at coordinate 1,448,357 of JACBWV010000688.1, read as the reverse complement.
CTCAGATGAACTCAATGTTCTCAAACACCCTGCCATTACAATCTGGACAAGTCTTTAAACTGTCTAATCTGCTTACTGCGCTCCCTAGTTTCCGTGGGTATCGCTCGGCGGGGCTTGGAGGTGGAAGACAGGTGTTGAAAAGCGGCAGTGATTTGGCGGAAAACGCAGGTAAAATTCAAATTCAAACCATTCAAATTCAAATTCAAATTCTACCCTTGTGCACTCTATTACGCGGCCACTTGGACGTATCCCCAACGTGTCCAGGTTCTCCACACTCCCTTGCACTCTCATTTTACGTGCTGCTCACAATTTAGTGTGTGTGTGTGTGTGTGTGTGTGTGTGTGTTTGTGTGTGTGGGGGGAGGGGGGGAGGGAGGGAGCTGGACCACTGCCACTTGTACATTTTCTCCTGTATTCCCCACTCCCACTATTCCATTTCATACATCCCACTATTCCATTCCCACATGCACTCAATGTCCTCAAACACCAAAGCATAATGCTGCACTCCATTACGCAGCCACTTGGACATATCTCAAACACGCCAAGGAACTCCACACTCTCTTGTACTCCACACTCTTCTCCTTTTGTCGTCTATTTTTCCATCTACCCCAGTCTACCACTTCATACATCCCACTATTCATCTCAAACACGCAATCAATGATCTCACACACAAAACCATAATGCTGCACTCTATTACGCAGCCACTTGGACACATCCCAGACAAGATTAGGAAATCGACACATCCCACACAATCCACACATCCCACACAATCCACACATCCCACACAATCCACTCATCCCACACATCCACCACCAGCCCACACATCCATTACATCCCACAACAATCCCACACATGCCGCCACAACCACACATCCCACACAACTCACACATCACACAGATCCACACAATCCAACAACATCCCACACAACCCACACACTCCCACTCCCAGACCCACACAATCCACACAATCCGCACATCCCCACATCCCAATATCCCACACAATCACACAAACATCCGAAAATCCACACATCCCACACAATCCACACCTCCCACACATCCCACCAATCCATCAATCCACACAATCCACACATCCCACACAATCCAAACAATCCACACATCCCACACAATCCACACAATCCACACATCCCACACAATCCACACATCCCAACAATCCACACCATCCCACAAAACCCACACTCATCGCACCTCGCCACCCAATCCACAACATCCCCACCCATCCACATACCAATCCCAATCCCACACAATCCACACATCCCACACCATCCCACAATTCCCACATCACATTCCCACACAATCACAAAGCACACTCCACACAATCCACACATCCACACATCCCCACACATCCACACAATCCAAACATCCCACACAATCCACACAATCCACACATCCCAACAATCCACACAATCCAACACATCCCACACAGACCACCACAATCCCACAAACCACATCCACACAATCCACCAATCCAACAACAATCCACAACAATCCACATCCAAACATCCACACATCCACACATCCCACAACAATCACACAATCCACACAATCCACCACAATCCACACATCCCACACAATCCACACATCCCAACACAATCGACTACATCCCAGACAATCCAACACGCCCACACATCCACACATCCACACAATCCACACATCCCACACAAATCCACACTCCCACACAATCACACATCCCACACAATCGACACAGTCCCACACAATCCACAACAAATCCCACACAATCCACCCACACATACACAACAATCCACACAATCCACACATCCCACACAATCCACACATCCACACAATCCACACAATCCACACATCCCACACAATCCACACATCCCACACAATCCCACACAATCCACACATCCCACACAATCCACACATCCCACACATCCTGACATCCCACACATCCCACACAATCCACACATCCCACACAATCCACACAATCCACACATCCCACACAATCCACACAATCCACACATCCCACACAATCCACACATCCCACACATCCCACAACATCCACACAATCCACACATCCCACACAATCCACACATCCCACACAATCCACACATCCCACAGCCATCCACATCCCACACATCTCCCACACAATCCACACTCCCAACAAGCACTCCACCACATCCCACACAATCCACACCATCCCACCTCCCACAACATCCACACAATCGCAACACATCCCACACATCCCACACAATCACACAATTCCACACATCCCACACAATCCACACATCCCACACAATCCACACAATCCACACATCCACACATCCACACAATCCACACATCCCACACAATCCACACAATCCACACATCCCACAGAATCCACACTCCATTTTAGTCTTCTTCCTTGATTTTCAGTTGTTTCGTCTCCCCCAGTCTACCACAACATACATCGCACTAAGCCTATCTCCCACACACCCTGCCGTTGTGCTGGTGTGCACCCTATTACACAGCCACATAGACACATCCCACACAAGCTTAGGAAATATATACTCCATTTCAGTCTTCTTGTTTTGCTTTCAGTTTTTTCTTCTCCCCCAGTCGACCAATGCCCTAGACGGAAATTGAACCCACGTGGAATATATCTAAGCACTTTTGTCAGATATACTGCGCCCAATGCACTCGATCATAATCTGATCAGCAGTATAGATCCAATCATCCTCTCTCCCACACACTGCATGCTGCCACATAGCCTGCTGTTATGCACTCTACTACTCAACCACTTGGATATATATCACCCAAGCCTAGGAACTGCAAATTTGGTTACAGCACTATTGCCAAGCCTAGGCTTGCAGCATGGCGATTTCAAATCCGAATTCGAAGTTGTCTGAGATATTGAACATGCGCATGCACTCGGTAGTCCCTTCTCACAGACAACGCGCTGGTATGCATCTGAATAATGCGCGCTCCAGTTTATGTGTTCACCGTACCCCAGGCTATTTATCGATCATTTCCCGATATTGTCCGATACTTGTCCGATATTGTCCGATACTTGTCCGATTTGGCCGAGAGTCGCTGCCGTGCGCCGGTGGGATAAGCGAATTCGAATTCTTACCTGGTACTGCTCCTGGACAGTCGCTCCATACTGAATGCATGCTACAGGCTCCTGCAGATTGACGGCAGCATCTAGCAGCGGAACAGAAAGTAGCAGCAGAGCTGTGCTCAAAAATTGACTCCACATTCGCAGGTCAACTAAACTCAACGAAAGACTACGGCACGCGTATTGAAGGACTATCGGTACGCTGGCATGGTCGAGATATAAATGGAGAGGACGAGTGGGCGAACGATAAGACGGTAAGCGCCAGGGTGGACTCCGGGTTGGACTCCGGCAGCTGTCGGATTGTGGATCAGTTGTGCGCAGGGGAACACACGTCACGCGGTGTTTCATCTGGCCAGCTTCGACTTAGTTGACGGTGACTCGTACTTGCAGGGGCGGCGGTACATTTCGCCGGAAGCTCATTGGCCGGCTTTGGCATCAGCACAGCCTGCCGACCATCCAATCATTAGCACCCCCCAAAAATCAAGGGGCTCGTGTCCTAGCAGTGAAACAACACCGCCCTAGAGTCGGACTCGAGAAACCAGAGAGAGAGAGAGGATAAGTTACATAAACTCAGCAAATCACTGCCGAGACAGGACAGCAGCACAGCCAGCCAACCATCAAATTTTAAAATAGGAAGCACCGAGGGAAGCACGAGGGTTTTTAAGGCACCTCCACAAACCCGAAAACAAACTAGGGCAAGTCCAAAAGAGGAAACAAACTAGAGGCGGGAAGGAGAGCGGAAAGGGGAGGGATGCAAAGGTATGCAATCCAAAGCACCAAGCCCACCAACCACAAGAGAGGAAGGCCGAACTAAAAATAACTAAATGCCACCCTAGGACTTGCGCTATGAGCACCTTGATATGCCGCAATAATGCCCTCAAAGGAAAAAGCACAAGTCAACCCAACATAACCATCTTGCAGGAAAGGACCCGCCGTCTTCAGCTCTTCGCAACATACATTAGCAAAGAGAGGAAATTGTTTTCAATCGATAGAGTAGTTACACTGAAGACTGAAGAGCAGATAGCTTAACATCGCAACTCGTGCGGCTATATAGAATGGGAAGTCTCCAGGAAGATTCTGGAGACACGTGCAGGCCATAGCTAGCCTATGACCTGGCGGCAGGCAACCCGGGTCCTGGAGCCCCAGGACCATGCGTGCACTATGCCAACTCAGTGTCCGGGCCGACGTAACGGACAATAACATCCCCCCCAATTCAAGGTATTCTTGGATACAAGAATTCCTGGAATTAACTGAGGGGCATAAAGAAATTATAGAAGTATGAAGGCTGACAAGGCTATTGTTACTGACTGATTTATATATCAGTCTCTGAGTCGGCATAATGCACACCGGTACCTTTCCCTCCTGGTACCGTGTTGCCTGCCGCCAGGCCACAGGCTAGCTGTGGCCTGCACGTGACTGCAGTGCCCTGCAGTACACATCTCTATTCTATATGATTGCGCCTGTTGCGCTTAATAGCATCTTCTCCTCTATCGAGCCTATGCCGTTGTAACAATCTTACATTCACAGGTTATGTGCGCCATCTTTAGACGCTAACGAAGAACAGCCGCTGATTTCCGCGTTCGGATTCAGTTCCCCTCTGACTTGTCGAAGGCCCGAGTTTTAACTAAGCACCTGGACTCCCTGTGCGGATCCTACTTCCCGCTGCTCCGCCTGCCGCTTCCTACCAAGACTCCTTGGATCTGCCACTGCGTCCTACGACTGGAGCAAGCAAGAGCGACCACAAGTCACCGGAATCTATGAAGTGAGTATAGGACGACGCCCTCACCGAGACCCACACAGTGCTGTATTGATCTCAGACGATCAATTTGTCTACGACCCCAGCTTAAGAGAAGCTTCTGTCGTCGAACATTGCCGCTTGGCAACGTTCAACCCCCGGTAATCCGCTGGATCCCTTTGGATCGCCGATTCCCACACACACTCCATCCCCTCTTCCCCTGCCCCGCCCTCGTAACTCCCCCTATCCCAACACTCCGACCTACAACGCCAAGACTCCTACACAGAAGACCTCACCATGCCACCTCCACGTATATTCACCGGTAACAACCTCTACAACTGGCGCTGCGCCAGGCAGAATATCCTTCTCGCCCTCAAATCAGATAGGGATACCATTGCCATTGCTTTCGACTGCCAACAGGCGGTGGTCGCTGGCGAGCCTGTCGACTCTGATGGTTACCCTGCTGATGACTTTACTTACCCTGTTGTTGCGGGTGCTGATCCAGCTGTTCCGGCTCATGGTGTCCCCACCAGGATCTCCACCTGGAAGAACAACAAGGCCTTCAAGATCATCATAGATCATGTATCAGATCCCATCCAGCAGGCCATTCATGCTAACACAGATATGGCCACTAGAGCTTTCAGGTTTCTGGATGCCCTGTGCTCTGAGGAAGGCAGCAGGCTAGAGCATACCACCCTGACTGCCATAATGGGAATACGTATGACTTCCACTGAATCCCTGCAGACATACCTCTCTAGGGCAGCTGATATGTATTCTCAGATTCCCAAGATTCAAGGCACCCACATCGTTTCTACCAGCACCTTTCTCAACCTTATTGTCAAGGGACTGAACTCCCGCCCTGAATATGATGGGTATATCAATCAATTCAACCCCACAGCTGTCACCACCTTTGCTATGCTCCAGAGTGCCCTCTTCAACTGGTGCTTAGTGAAGCAAGTTGACCCTGCACCATCTCCTGAAGAGGCTGAGATGGCAGCTGCAGCTTACAGGTCCAGGAAGCCATTCAACAGCAAGCACCTCGCTCCCATTCAGAGATAGGACTATCTCCTACAAGAAGATATCTGCTGGAACTGTGGGGGAATAGGCCATAGCGCTATGGGAAAGGCCCGTTTTGCGCGGATGTAGCGAATGGATTGATTCGATGCGTATTTGTATTTTATCGTACCGATCAGGTAGCGTCAGGCTTGAGCCATGGTTCGAAAAGAGTGTATCTAGCTCCAGAGACTGCACCAGTGAGTACACTGACCTGGCTTTCAGGCCAGCTGACTCAGATGTTGCTGACCATGGATCTAAGTCACCTCCCAAGAACAGATCAGGAGATGACAAGGATCCTGACGACAAGAAGACTCCCAAGAAGACCAGTACAGACAGGAGGCGTCTAAGAAGATACCCAAGCAGGGGACGCCATGCCCACGTTGCTGATGGTGATCAGTCCACCTCAAACTCTGACAGTGAGGGTGAAGAACACAACTTCCTGTCCCTGGCACTGGATGAAGATAACCTCCAGCCCATGAGATTTGCTACACCAACCAGAGGCAAGTCTGTTTCATTTGCCTTTCCACCTGACCCCCTGGCTAATACAGCATTCTTTGGACAAATAAGTGCTGATGATGAATGCACTATAGAAGATGGAGAAGTTTTCCAGGCAGTACTGCAGACAGAATGGATCATAGATACTGCAGCACACTCTCATGCAACCAGTAACATCTCCCATCTGCATGACATTCAGGACCTCCCACAGCCTATTAGGCTGCAGCTGGCAGATCAAGACTCTCCACCTATCCTCTGCAAGCAGATAGGGAAGGCCAAGATCAAGGGCCATGGCAGGACTCTGATCATCCTGAACAATGTACTTCTTGCTGACTGCAACATGCCCAACATTATTAGCATTCATGCAGCCACCAGCCTGTGCCCAGACCTCCAAGTTCACCTGTCCAAGACCCAAGCCATACTCTCCATCCCAAGACCATCTGGTACCAAACTGCTCCTCTCATACCCCAAAAGGCATGGACTCTACCTTACCCAAACTTCACCAGTCACTGCCAGTAATCCCTCTATCCCTGTGGGCCCTACCATTGCCTACATCATGATGGTTACCAAGCCTCCATCAACTTACACTGACTCTGAGACAGGACAGTACCCACCCACTCATGAGACCTCCCCCAGTAGAGCTGATCAAGACTGCCAGGTTCCCCCCTCTACCTCTGCAACGTCTGCACCCCACACTGATTTTGAGATAGGGCAGTACCCACCCACTCATGTGGAGGCAAACCAAGACCTCCATGACTTCCCATCTACTTCTGATCCATCTGCACCCCACACTGCTCCTGAGATAGGGCAGTACCCACCCACTCATGTGGAGGCAGATCAAGACCTCCAGGACTTCCCCTCTACTCCTGCTCCATCTGCACCCCACACTGAATCTGAGATAGGGCAGTACCCACCCACTCATGTGGAGGCAGACCAAGACCTCCAGGACCATCCTCCCCCTATCTGCCAGTACCATTCCCCTTCCACTGCAGGCAATCTGGAAGACTCTGCTGATGATACTGACAGTGATGACATGCCAGAGCTCATCCATCCAGAGGTACACAAGCCCCAGGATGACCCTGGACTAGGAGTAGATGACCCTCCAGAAACCACTCCAGCCCTCCAATAACAGCTGGACAACCTGAGCCTACAACGAGCCAGAGCAGAGATGGAACTCCTCAGTGACCAGATCAGGACCAACTATGAGGAATATGATGGCCCCATAGATGGGTACGGGCCACTCAAGCCATCTGATCTAGACACAGCAACTACCTGGGACCAATGGATACTGGTCAACAGGTCACCAGACATTGGACTACCACTGGGAGAAGTTAATCAGAATGTCAACCACATCCACTTCTCCAACAACTCCAGCCTTAGTCTCACACGATTTGGATGCACCCTACACCACCTGAACAGCAGGCCTGCTTCACCAGCTTTCAACATCAAGCCCAGGCCTCCACTGTCCAAGCTCATCACAGCATTCACCAGCAAGTTCCCTACCCTGCTGGCTTCTGAACAGGAACAGTTCCCACACAGGTCAATGCACAAGGAGCCATCTGATGCCTACAGCCCTATCATCAAGCACAATAGCAGACTCCAGCAAATGGTGAAAGCCTACCCCACTGTTTCTACCACATCCAGACCCACTCTACAGTGGGCCATTTGTCTCCAAGCTGCCATGGTCAATGCACATGCTCACACACTCTCATTCAGACCTAAGATGATCATGGACCCCAGGAGCTGTGCCCATCCTGGAGGCAAAGTGCTATGTGTCAACCACCTCAGCATGAACTGGAGCCACATGGACTTCACCTTTATCAACATTCTTACCCCCCCCAGCCTAGCTCCCAAGTCATTTGACCAGTTCTTTGCCCAGATCTGCCAGCGACTTGACCTTGATGGCTTCCCCAGCAAGCCAGGCACTTAATTCAGTTACAAACATTGCTCTTCATCTGTTAGAATAGACTTGAACACTCTAGAAATTTTTAGATTACCTGCCTACTGTACTGCCCCATGTACTTCCACAGGCCGCACCCTTCTGAATTTAGAATTCCTCTAGTCTCTTCTTGATGTCTATGCTTTAATTTAGGATCTACCTAATGTAGCTCACCCAAATCATGGGGGGACTAGTCCAGACATCATGTCTAAAGACAAATCCTCTAGTCTCGAATCATGCAACTTCTCGTAGCCAAGGATATCTTCACAAGCCTTCACCAAGCCTGGACTTTCCTTCCCCAGCTTCCCAACAGCCTATCTGCAGCCCTCTGCAGTACTCAGTCCAGCCCCATAGCAGCCTATCTGCTCTAGCCTGCAGCCTAACTGCAGTTTCCTTACACCTTGTCAGCAGCCTCTCTGCTACCTAGCCTGCAGCTTACCTGCAGTTTCCTTGCACCTTCTCAGCAGTCTTTCTGCTACTTAGCCTGAAGCCTACCTGCAGTGCCACTTACCTAGCCAGCTACCCCAGAAGACTGACTTTTCTTTGAAGACCCCTGCTAAAGTGATTTCTCCCTTTCAGCTATCAGCATGTATAGCGGTGCTCTCACGCGTTTTATGACTTGGTGACTACTTATGTACTCCCTTAGAACTATCGGCTCTCCTGAGCCAGCTTCCCGTGGGACTGAGTCATCTTGAGATGAATCAGTGGCAGCTTCCTGTCACCTACGTCTCCGGTCTGATCTGTACCCTGTTAGGTTCCTGTCTACCGCCTCCTTTCACCACAGGTGCCCCTTTATGGGTCTCCTGTGTCTGTAACGTTATCCTTGTCTCCGTGTATAGATTGGTGCGTCTGTTCCGCTGCTTTAATCTACTGTCCACTCTACCGGAGTGATTTCAAGCTGATAGGTCATTGGGCTCCTCATCACTACCACTGCTTTGATAATGCAACTTCCGCGAGGGCCTCCTGCCGGCTTTGTGAAACTTACCAAACTTAATGGTGTTTCATGGGCTCGTGGGATCCGCAGTGTCATTGTGAGCAATGGATGCGACCGAATCCTCCCAACGGGGGTGAAGGTTCCTCTAGATTGGCTAGACGACTGCGCGCCAGCGGCCTCTGCTGCCGGAGAGAAGGGTCCTTCCGCCATCAAGGAAGTAACCCCCCCCGATCAATCCTCCAACTTTACGGTTCCTTCTCTCAATGTTCGACGCCTGTCCTCTGATGTTGAGGATGTCCTGATGAAGCTGTGTTGTGTACAGACACAGATCATCCGTTGTGCATCAGACCCGCAGCCTCATTGCGTCCCCTTCAATTATGATGAAGACTACTCTACTACTACTGATGATGAGGAGGACTTGAAGAGTGCTACGAGTGCTGACTTCGGTGGCGTGACCCCATCTGCTGCTGCCACTCGTGTCTTTGAGACTTCCGCTGTTTCGCCGGTGTATGAGCCTCCTGATCAGCAGATGCCTAATCGAGAGCTTTCGCCTGTGTATCAGCCTCAGCCTTCGTCGGCGCCTCCCTTTGAGCCTGTTCCCCCGGCTTACCCGGAGGTGGCTAAGCCCACTTTCTTGAAGGGCTTTGCTTCTTTTTCCTCTGCATCTGCCCCCATGGAGCGTGGCCTCCCTGGCTACCACACTCGCTCTCGCGAGGCTGCTGTTTCCTCTGCACGCACCTCTGCTGCTGGTGCCTCCCTGGAACCCCCTCCGCCTCCGCCGGTGGAGCTGCCTCCTGCCCCTGGCCCTCCTCCTATGCTATATACGCGGTCATGCAAATCTTGGGAGCATCTGCTCACTGGTGGATCTCCTCCGACTTTGAACTTGCGGGACTACCGCCTGATCAACCAGGATCGACGGGATGGTGAGTCCTTGAACCGCTCTTTGTACGGTCGGATGGATATGCAGGCTACAATGGCAAATGTTAGTGTGAAGCTGAGGCATCGCCGAGTGATGGCTTTCTCTGAGCTTGGTACCAGGTGTCGTTCTTTTCTTGGTCCAGTCACTTCTGGGATTCTGTATCCCCCAGATCATGGTGTTTCCTTTGGTGGTACGAGGCGTAGTGATCACGAGAAGCTTGGTTATCAGTTTGTGCGAGTGCCTGTCCCTCGGTGTCCTGTTAGCCCAGATTTCGAGCTGCTTATGAGTGTTGCGAGGTCCATTCCTGTGATTAGGAACATATACGACCAGCGCGCTCTTGACGCTGGTCTTGCTGCGGAGTATTTCATGGACATTCGTAGGTCCTTGGCTCCTGTCCCTTCTGCGATTGGAGCTGGGTCTAATACCCTCATTCATGGTGAGTCTCGGTTTGATCCTGCACTGTTGGGTTTCAGTGCACTGCCTCTCGAACGTCAGGAGTTCATGTGTTTAACTATGATGCTCGCGAACATGGAGGACGATATGGTCAAGGTATACCAGGACTTTGCCACCCCTCGGGATATCCTTTTGGATATCCGGAAGACGCAGTCTGATGCCCTTGCCTCTAGAGTCCCTCTCATGCGTATCGAACTTCATAATGCGCACATGGGCCCTTCTGACCGTGTCGATGATTTCTTTTGCATGGTTCGCAGTCTGTGCACTGACCTCCGCAGTGCTGGACATCCTGTCACTCAGCGCCACGCCATGGAAACCATTGTGAATGGGATCCGTTTGATCCGATTTGAATCGCTGCGGATCCAGTACGGTATGATGTTGGCTAACAGACAGACTGTAGATTACTGGTCTTGTCTGGAGGCATATCGGTCTCTCGACATTTTGAACATTGCTCTCCCCAGGTCCGACTCCAGGCATCCTGGTTGGTCCCGGGACGCTCCCCAGGTTCCTGCCAATGCTGCGTTTCAGCGTGGGCAGGGATCTGGTTCTCAGGGTTCTGGTTCGAACAAGCGACGTCTGGATTGCACTTGGGGCCCATGCCTCAGCAAGACGACCCACTCGGAGGATCGCTGTTTCACGAAGCATCCGCACCTGCGTAAGACCAAGCCTGGTGCACCGGTTACCAATCCGGTGCCCATGGCCTTGGCCCTTCCAGGTGTGCTTACTCCGCGGCAGCTGGCCTCCTTGCAGGCTCAGATTGATGGGTATGCTTTGGACAAGAAATAGGAGGTACGCTCTGTCCTTTTCTCTTGCACTGCGAAATTTTCAAATGTCTGCAGCCCGAGCCTGTCTGAGGGTGTCTGGCATGTTGATTCTGGAGCTGGGATGTCAATCACAGGTGATATGTCTTTGTTCACTGTGTTTCATGCTTCTGAGACTGGGCCAGCAGTTAAATTTGGTGATGGTGTGGTTCAACGGTCTGTGGGTCAGGGTTCTATTGTGTTATGTAGTGATTGGTTACCAACACCAATCACTTTAACCAATGTTCTCTACATCCCACACTGTCCGGTGAACCTCATGTCAGTAAATGCTGTTGCCCATGCTCACAACTGCAAGATTTCTTTTGATAGTCTTAGTTGTACTGCCACACAGGGCTCTTCTGTTCTGTGGTCTTTCCCTGCCTCCAGTGATGGTGTGTACAAGTTTGCATGTAGGCCTTGTCACACCCCTCGTGGCCGTTTGTATGGTGCTGAAAATTATCCAGCTTTTGCTCTTGATGTTGATGAGGATGGTGGAGTTGTGATCCCTACCACTCCTGAATGGTTGTGGCATAGGCGGCTGGGTCACCCTGGCTATGATGCCATGCACAACCTTGTAAGGAAGGGTTTGGTTCAGAACTTACCCCTCACTCTCCAACAGGTGCAAAGACTGTCTAAGATCCCATGTGATGCTTGTCAGAAGGCAAAAGGAAAACGTATCCCTTTTCCTAAAGAAAGCAAAACTAGGATCCGTGCCCCATTACAACGCCTTCACTTGGACATCATGGGGCCATTTAATATTAGGGGCTTGCGTGGGGAGTTTTATGTTCTGTGTCTCACTGACCAATACTCTGGCTATGCTGAGGTCTTGTGCTTGAGAACCAGGGATGAAGCTCCCTTAGCAGTTCAAACTACCATCCTCAGATGGATGACTCAGCTGCATGGATTTGTTTTCAAGTGTCTTAGGTCTGACAGGGCTAAGGAATTTATAGTGAAGTGGTTCGAGGATTGGTTAGAATCGGTTGGTGCTGTGCATGAATTGTCCATGGCTTACACTGCTCAGCAGAATGCGACTGTGGAACGGTACAATGGGGTCCTTCAGAACGTAGCTAGGAGCATTCACTTGGAGTCTAAGCTCACTAAGTCCTTCTGGCCCTATGCCTTCCTCGCCGCGTGTTACCTACGCAACCGGCTGCCTAATCAGGGTGACAAGACTCCTTATGAGTTGTTCTTTGGGGTTCTACCTGATGTATCGTTATTGCGCGTGTTCGGGTGCCCATGCTATGTTACCTTAGTGAATGGGAAGAAGCGCAATAAGCTTGACGAAAGGGCGTTATCTGGTAGACTGGTTGGGTATTCTCTGGTGAGTAAGGGTTATTTTGTTTGGGTTCCGAAGTTGCGCCAGGTGGTAGAGAGTCGTGATGTGCTCTTCTATGAACAGTTTAGCTATAACTGTATCCCTGGGCTCTTTCCCTATGATGGATCTCAGTATTTTTCTCGCACCCCTGCCGCTATCATCGGTAAAGGGCTTGATACTACTGACAATGTCCTGGGCCCTTTACCAACCCCGATTGTTGACCGCTTTACTGGTCATGGGATGACGATGCGTCCCAGGCCAGGTAATGATGGTGCTGTATCGCGTGCGGCGGCATTGGGCCAGGGGGAGTCTGATGTTCCTTCAAGCTCTAATTTATTCGAATCTCAGGGGGTCGCCGGGCCTTCCTCTGCGCCACGTTTCGTCGGTGAAGTCGTAGGATTAGGACAGCCTCGGGTCATAGTGGAACCTAGTACAGGTCCACTGCCCACTAGTCGCCACCCCCCGTCCACCTATTCGGATAGCTCGCGGGAGTTGTTGATCACTTCACCCCCTGCTATACCTGGTGGTTTATACCGGACCAGGCATTGCGACGATGTGGCCGTCACAGATGATGTGAGTGATGACCTCGAACACTGGTCCGGGTCAGATACTGCGTATGGCTGGGGTGTTCCAGTGTACCCAGGCTTCGACGATTTAGAGGCAAAGGAGGCCGGCCTTGTTCAACCACGCATGAGTGCTGCGCTGGGGGCTTTATTACCGGTTACTGCTGATACTGCTGATATCCCCGCTGCCCATGTACAAGTACACTGCTTGTACGTGGGGGCTTTTATTTCTACCTCTACTGAACTCTCTTATAAAGCTGCAATGTTACCTACCAACCCTGACAGAGATCTCTGGCTGCAGGCTATGAAGGATGAGATGGCCTCCCTCCATGCTCATGGCACTTGGGTCCTCACTCCACAGCCTCCTAGGCAGAGGATTCTATCTGGCAGATGGTTATTTGTCAAGAAACATGGGGCTGATGGTTCTTTGCGTTTTAAAGCTCGTTTTGTAGTTCGTGGTTTTATGCAACGTCCTGGGCTGGACTACCATGATGTATATGCCCCCGTCTCCTCTAAAGCAGGTCTTCGTGTGCTCCTTGCTGCCATCACTCATAGGAAGATGTTTGTGAGGCAGCTGGACATCAAGACTGCATTCTTGAATGCCAAGCTGGAACCTGGTCTAGACCTGTTCTGTTACCAGCCTGAGGGCTTTCATGAACTTGGTCCTGACAATGTTCCCCTTGTGTGTAAGCTGATTAAATCTCTTTATGGTTTGAAGCAGGCACCCAGGGCTTGGAGCAAAGATGTAAAGCAGGTTTTGGTTGCCCACGGTTTTACCATGTGCAAAGCTGAACCTGCTCTGTATTTCAGGAGGGATTCTACTGGTGGGTGGAGCTATGTCCTGACCTATGTAGATGACTTTATCTGTGCTTTTAGTGAGCTGCATAGGTATGCCTTGCTGATCAAGGCTATGGAAGCAGCTGGGTGGGAAGTCAAGGAAATGGGTGTACCTGTCCAGTTCCTTTCATTGGACATGACTTGTACACTTGATTCTGATGGCAGGTGTGTTAAGATCGACCTCTCCCAGCACTCCTACATTGTTGAGCTGGTGGAGCAGTTTGGTCTCACTGCTGCTACCAAGCCCAAGTTTTCAGTTCCCATGTCCAAGTGCACTGTCACTGATCCTCCTGGAGAACCTCTGGCCTCTAACAGCCAGTACCTCTCTCTTGTGGGGGCTTTGCTGTACCTGGCTACCTGCACAAGGCCTGATATTTCTTTTGCTGTTAGCTACCTGTCCAGGTTTTCTGCTCAACCCACTGCCCCCCTGTGGGCTGCAGCCAAGCGCTTGCTTTTGTATTTGAGAGAACATTCCTATCTGGGCCTCACTTACACTCACAGCCCTGGTTTCTCTTTTACTGTCTTTAGTGACTCATCCTTTGCTGATGATGGGTCTGACAGGAGATCTCAGACTGGCTATGCTGTGCTTGCTGGAGGCTGCCTTGTGAACTGGATGAGCAAAAGGCAACCCACTGTTGCTGTTAGCTCCAGTGAGGCTGAGTATCAGGCCCTGTCTCAGACTGCCAGGGAGGTGCAATGGTTGAAAAAGTTGAGAATTGATCTAGGGCTGCCTTGTGACCTGGTCACCATTCAGGGTGACAACTTGGGGTCCTTGAGCTGGGCCAATGACTGTCAGATGCTCCCTCGCAACAAGCACATTGATGTCATCCATCACTATATCCAGGAGCTGGTGGAGGATGGCCAGGTGGATGTTGCCTATGTTAACACTAAGGACAACTGTGCTGACCCCTTCACCAAGCCCCTTGATCCTATGGTGTTCTGGCGTTTCATTCGCATGTTTGGAATGACTGCTTCTCCTTAAACCAATTTTTTGGTTACATGTATTCTAGAATTTTGGTTACATGTATTCTGGAATTTTTGGTTACATTTAGAGTTTCTTTACGTTATCATTGATTGGCATTAGGTTCCTATTCCCGGATCGGGTTTTCTATACCGTTGTTACCCGACTTTGATATTTAGTTGTCCTCTTATATCCACTTGGCAAATTTTGGTTCTTTGCCTTGCTTCATACCTTCCCTTACACCCTTCGGGTTTCATTTGAAGTTTCTCTCGATTTTTATTTTTCGGAGTTCTTTGATTTTTTTTTTTTAATTTGTTACATATAGTTCTATGTCACCAGTGCCATAGGTGGAGTAGTACTATTGTATGTCACCTGTGTCATAGGTGGAGTATCAGCATGTATAGCGGTGCTCTCACGCGTTTTATGACTTGGTGACTACTTATGTACTCCCTTAGAACTATCGGCTCTCCTGAGCCAGCTTCCCGTGGGACTGAGTCATCTTGAGATGACTCAGTGGCAGCTTCCTGTCACCTACGTCTCCGGTCTGATCTGTACCCTGTTAGGTTCCTGTCTACCGCCTCCTTTCACCACAGGTGCCCCTTTATGGGTCTCCTGTGTCTGTAACGTTATCCTTGTCTCCGTGTATAGATTGGTGCGTCTGTTCCGCTGCTTTAATCTACTGTCCACTCTACCGGAGTGATTTCAAGCTGATATCAGCTACTAGAAATTCCCAAAGTCTCCCTAGTTTTAATATTTTAATTTTCTTATGCCCCTCAGTTAATTCCAGGAATTCTTGAGCTCAAGAATACCTTGAATTGGGGGGGATGTTACTGACTGATTTATATATCAGTCTCTGAGTCGGCATAATGCACACCGGTACAGGGTACTTCAAAGCGCGCGCTTTTGTGCTTTTGAGCGCTGACTTTTTGAACCCCTCTGCGCTTTAAGCGCAGTTTTTTGCAACCCCTTGTGGGCGCTGCAAGCAAACTTTGCGCTTTTTGCACTACAAAGCGCAGTTTTTTTGTCTTCAAATGCGCTATAGCGCTGGCCAATTCGGCCATTTGAAGTACCCTGCACCGGTACCTTTCCCTCCTGGTACCGTGTTGCCTGCCGCCAGGCCACAGGCTAGCTGTGGCCTGCACGTGACTGCAGTACCCTGCAGTACACATCTATATTCTATATGATTGCGCCTGTTGCGCTTAATAGCATCTTCTCCTCTATCGAGCCTATGCCGTTGTAACAATCTTACATTCACAGCTATTTAGATATGTTAATGGCTGACAGGAGATGCTGTAAATAATAAATTATTTGGAACAGGATCCAAGGGGACACGGCACATTAAGAGCAGGGATCTTCAGATCAATGTCAGTCTACTAGGGTAGCAGGTGGCAGGGAGGCTTCCTTGAGGAAGCTAGAGGAAGCATACAAGGACTAGATAGCAAACTGTGTGATTGCCATTATGGTAGACAACTTCAAGGTAGACGTCCCCCGCTAGCTCAAGATAATCAATCCAGTTGGAAGGACATGGTGAGGTACTTCATTCCAGTATCATCTAAAAAGTATCATAAGTCACAGCTTTCTACAAAGTTATCTTTTATCTACCTGGGATCCCTCTTTGTGGATGGTGACTCAAGCAATCGTGCAAAAGCTGCTTTTTCTAGGATGCTCGCTAAGGCCCAAAAGGCTCACCACATGCTCCGTAGGCGATGCCATACTATGGAGATATACAATATCGATATTCTCACCCACCTGTTTGATTCTCTTGTACAACCTATCCTGAATTTTGGCTGTGAGGTGTGGTCTCCTTCTATTCTGAACAACACACTTATCTCAAATGACCAAGCTTGTGAGAAATGGCATAGAGGTATACTTAAACAAATGTTGGGTGTTTGCCAATCTACTACATCTAATATTATCATGGAAGATCTGGGTAGAACCCCGTTGTGTTTTGCTTGGCTTAACCAAGCTTTGCGCTTCTGGAACAAGACCATAGATAAAGAACCTGAGGATCTCATTAGAATGGCTCTTGAGGAATCTTTTGATTCCAACACTGGCTGGGTTCATGACTTACGTTGTGCTCTTCACAAGCTAGGATCCAGTGAAAACCTCAACATTTTAGTTGGAGGCTGTCGATATCGAAGGTATTATGTCTGAAGTTTTTGAGTCATGGAGGTTTAAGTACCCAAGTGACACCAATGCAGTCAGAGACATCACATCCCTGATGAGAGAAGGGTTGGCTTTAAACGCCTCCGATACCAGAAATGGTTCGCAGCCAACAGCAATGATGAGAATGGCTTGATTCCCTTTACATCTGCCTTACATAAGCAGGATCAGATTCGTTCTATAGCACAGTGTCACGGCTGTATGCGTGCTCCTTAGGATAGGTATGTTACCACTGCAATTACCACTGAAGTCAGGCAGACGGGGGTTGTCAATGCTCGGGGAGGGTACTGGAGGCGACCGTAGGTAGACAGGTTCCGGGAGTCGGTAACGACAGGGGCTTGGAGACGCAGACTTTGAATCCGTGGTGGTTCTGGACAAGGGTTTGATAGTAGAATGAGTTACAATTTGTTCTAGGAACAATAGAAGATAAAACTGCGGTTTCTAAGTGAACGCGCGAGTGTCTACATAGCTTGCCGGAAAAGGTCGGCAAGGCGGGATTGCAATGCACGACAGGGGTCAAGCGGCGCAAGAGCCTAAGATGATTATTCACGATGCGTGACAGTTGTATTGGATTGTCGTGACGGGTTGGTGTCACGACAAGGCAAACACTGCATGGGGTAGGTGCGCAAGTAGCGCCTAGCAGTGACTTATCCCGACGACAGCATCGACGCACCTGGACAAGGGTTTGATAGTAGAATGAGAGAGAATTGGTCGTCTCAATTGACTATAAACTCTTCTGTCCTTAGGGTATGGCTTTGCCTGTGCTGGCGAAAGGAGATTTGCTCAGGCGAAAGGAGATTCGCTTAAT
Organism: Chlamydomonas sp. ICE-L; assembly: GCA_013435795.1. Taxonomy (NCBI): domain Eukaryota; kingdom Viridiplantae; phylum Chlorophyta; class Chlorophyceae; order Chlamydomonadales; family Chlamydomonadaceae; genus Chlamydomonas; species Chlamydomonas sp. ICE-L. The sequence continues at coordinate 1,430,305 of JACBWV010000688.1, read as the reverse complement.
GGCACAGGATTGTTATGTCTCGTGTTCAGACAAGCGCCCGCGTGTCACGCAAGCTGCACTTGTGACGCGGCCTGGGCGCGTATGTGTAACCGATCCTAGGTAGCTGTGGGTAGCTGGCCACTAGGCGGAAATGTACGGCGGGTTGACTCAGCCAGATCTGGGCTACCTGGGCACAGGTCTGGTCAGAGTCTGCTCTTGGTGTGTGTGTGCAAGGTATTTCCCTTGCTTTTAGTGTTACGTAGGTAAACACGCAATCGCGTGTGACAGCTGTCACGGCTGTATGCGTGCTCCTTAGGATAGGTATGTTACCACTGCAATTCCCCCCCTTCACTACGGAATGGGAGTGAGTGTAGTGAAAAAAGAGAAGTGGTAACGAGGAGAGTTGATTGTAATTCTGTTAGAGAAAAAAAATCTGGAAATCTCTCCTTCCCCCCCCTGCTGCTGGTATCGAGCAGATGGGGTTGATGTTGCTGGTTACACAAAAAGGTATGTACAGAAGGTGTATCCATTCTGGTGTTGGAGTATGGTAAAGCAGGACTCGCCACCTAGTTTCCCCCCCCTCTGCACGGAGTGAAGAATAAAAGGTAGGTGGTGGTTATGTCGAAACGGAAAGGAACTAAAGCCACGTCTATTACTTAAAGAGGTAAAACCTTGAGAGTCAACAAAGATCAAGTATGGGACCGGCCGAATAAATCTGGAGGCATGTAATACAGTGGCCAGTAGAAAAAGTCGTGGTGTCCAAGTTGAAAGAAGTTGATGCAACTGGGCGAAAATCCTCATCTGGTCATATTGCAAGTGCTGACTGTCCCTCCTAGAGGCTTCCAGTCAGCAACCCAGTGGTGGCTGCAAACTTGTCTTGAAGTAAGTTTGGGATGGTGTTGCGTATATGTAACGCAACTCGGAACATGAAGCAAGAAAACAAAAAGAATCCTAGAACTGTTGCGATCACTGGGACGTGTATTGTCCCAGGAATGAAGACATATGTCTTCTGCACACCCCCCTCCCGCATGGATTAACAAACAAACATGACAACCTGTGGGCTAGTCGTAACTGGTCCATCACAGGCACAAGGCATGTCTGGGTTATGCAAGCTGCCTGTCTGCTACACAGCCTGCATAACCAAACCAGACGGTGGGTATGGTGGGTAGGTAAGAGTGTGTCTAGACCACTTGAACATGAGTGTTGTGTGGGGTGATGTATTCCATAAAGCGAGGACGCATTGCCATGTAGTAGATGGGAGGGGGGTTGGAAGCAAAGTCCAGGAAGGCTGAGGGGGGGTGGGCGCCATAGGTTGTTAAACCTGACCCTTGGTCCATGTGTGGTGGCATGTAGACCATGTGAGTCAGGTGGGTCCAGCGTTCAACGTCAGGTTGGCGACGAGTGAAATATGGTACATGCACTGGGTATGGGTGTGCTCCATTAATGCGCCTGGTTTCGTCTACCCTGTTGAAAATTGTGATCAGGTCAGCTTGCTGGTGGTGCCAGGCAGCTTGGAGGAAGTGAATGCGTGTAGTGTACTGTTGGACAGATTCAGTGGGGAGTTGAAGGACATGGCCTTGGGGGTTATCGAGGTCACCATAGTAGCATGGGCCAAGACAGAGTAAATCATCTGCAAGGGGTGGTTGGCCATTGTATCGCTGTGCCCAATGGGATGTGAAATTTGGTGCGTAACGGGGCAAGCAGTCCCATGTGAGTGCATGGGTGCTGTCACGATATTCTGCAGTGTTAACCATCACCTGAGGTAGGAGGGAATGTAAGGAGTTGAGGTGAGCAATAGTGTGCTCATGTGTGGTACACTTCACAGGATGGGTTGTCCTCAGACGCCAGGATGGTGTGCGTTGGATGCCTGCATGCACGGTTGAGGCAGGGGAGCACAGGTGTGAGTGGTAAGGGCTTCTGTGTGCCTGTGGGGAGTGGGTTGAGTTTTTTGAGTCCAGCCATGGTGAGCTTAATGACTTGGCCGTCATCGTAGGTTAGCTTGAAGTACCATGGCCTGGACAGTGGTCCTTGGAAGGAGGCAGTGCCCCAGACAGCTTTGTCGAGGCCGCCTTGGACTCTGACTTGTTTGATGACAAGCATCTTGTCGCAGGCGAGGGCGGCTCTGTCTCTGGAGCGAGTCTGCGGGGTGGGGAAAAGGTTAGGTTCCTTCTGTGGTGTTTCTGGGATGCGTCCCGCGGGGATTGCAGTGATGCCGCTGGCTTTGCAGTTGGGGCAGAACCAGTCCTCGACGGGAACTGCAGAGAGAGGTGGGTCAAGGCAGTGAGTGTGGTAACCTGCTCCACAGCCGTCGCAGAGTAGCATGCAATTTGCGTTGTCAGGGAAGTTGCAGACGCTGCAGGCTAGGCTGGGGGGTGGGACTGCTAAGTCTGGCCTGATTGTGCCATCCAAGTTAGGGAGGTGGCAAGGAGATAAATTGCGGGCATGGTTGGTGATGGTGCAACCGCAACGTCCTTGCAAGACGACGACTTCAGATGGTTTGAGGTCGATGATGCGCAGGATCATGCCTTGGGCAGCCATCTGCAAGGAGTTGCGCACGTTGGGACGGCGGATGTACACAAAGTCTCCCACCTGGAATTTGCGTAGGCGAGGGTGATAGGCCCCCCCCCTGATCTTTGCGTAGCGCAGGGTGTCCCTGTGGTGGGCGATTGCTATGTGATTGGCAATAGTTGGGCTGACTCTCTTGATCCATTGAGCGCGCTCCAGGAGAGTGTCTGTCAGAGCTTGCACCTGTGTGCTGTCTGTCAGGTCAGGCAGCGGCGCTGTCATGGCAAGCTGTGCCTCAGGGTTGTTCATGACGGGAGCCCGGGCGTACAGCAGAGTGAAGGGGGCGCACTTAGTAGTCTCCTGAGGGCTACAGTTGTACGCTGTAACGACCTTGGCTATGTCAATGTCCCATGTGTCAGTGGCCAGGTTTTCAGAGCAGATCTTGGTCAAGGCTGCCTTGATGGTACCTACGCTTCGCTCCACAAAACCGTTGCCGTGAGGGTGGTTAGGGTGGATCGTCCTGTGGTCAATGAAGTTGTGAAGCAGATGTTCCTTGAATTTGCCTTGGAACTCTGGTCCATTGTCAGAGATGCAGAGCGCATATGCGCCAAAGTGTGCCAAGACTCCATGAGAGTGCGCGTATACCGTATGTATGGCCTCCTTGGCTGGGATTGGGACCACTACGAGTGCGGCGCTGAAATACTCCACGGCGTGCATGAGCATAGTGTTGCCCCTGGCTGTCTTGTTGTAGGGACCAGACAAATCAATTCCCCAAGCGAAGAAGAGGCCATGAATCGGGTGGGATTGCAATGTGGCTGTTGGCTGGTTGAAGTAGGCCATGGCTTGGTCACAGATCTTGCATGTCTTGACCAGAGCTTTGACTTGTTTGACCACGCCGTGCCACCAGAAAGAGCTGACCACTAAGTAAGCTGTTCTGCGTGCCCCAAAGTGTCCGCTGGTCTCGTGGGCCCTCTGAATGAGGATGGACCTCTGGCTGGGGGCTGGGACGATGCGTTCAATGCCGTTGGCCAGGATGCGTATGATCCTCTCTTCTCCAGTTGGAGATGCGCCAAGCCTGTACTTTCTTGACCTTGCCAGTACCCGCCTAGTACGAGATGTCGTCCAGTTGGATCCGAGGACTCCACGCCTCAAGTACTCTAAGACAAACTGATCAGAGTGGATGTCTAGACCGTCAGTGTCCTTGGACATTGCAGCAAGGCGCAGGTCAGTATCCAACTGTCTGCCTGGGGCGAGTGGAGGACTTGGAGCTGAAGATGGTAGAAGAGGCAAAGGAGGGGAGTGTTGCAACGGCTGAGGGTCGGTGGCTGTTGGCTGTTGGCTGTTGGTTGGGGGCTGTTGGCTGATGGCTGGTGGTTGTTGGCTGTTGGCTGGTGCAGGTGGTTTTGATGGCCAGATGTGTGGCTTGACAGTCTTGCTCCTGGTGACTGCCAGCAGGCAAGCAAGCTCAGTGCCATAGAACTGGCGTGTCGGAGGCGTGGGGTCTGATATGCGACCGCCAGAATTGCTGGGATAGCTGGGAGAAGTTGTCAGAAGAAGAGCAGGACTGGGAGAAGGTAGCAACTCAGGCCTGGGGGGTGGCTTAAATTCTAGCATAGATGTTAGACGTGTAGGGATTGCCATTTCCAAGGTCTTTCTGATGATTGCTACCAAGGCTCGCTGATCCATGCTGTTGCCTGTGAGGATATGCCTCTGGTTTTGAGTGAGACCTGGTGCTGCTGTTGCTCCTGTGTAGTATCCGAGCATGCGTTCTCTCTCAGAAGGGTTTGGTTCAGACCATGCGCCGCCCTGGAGAGAGTAGATGCTGCCTGGCTTGTCAGGTCTGAAGGCTCGAGACAGAGGGTACGCTACTAGAGTAGGCAGTACGTTGCGCTCTTGTCCGATCTTGTTTGCTAAGCAAAAAGGGGCTGTGTCTGATCTGTAGACCCTTGTAGTGCTCCGTCCTGGATCCAAGAAGGCGTTGGCTGAAATGTTGGCAGTCCGACGGGTCTTGTTGAGCTGGAGCTGGAGATCAAGGGGGTCAACCAAGTTCTGCCACTTGTTGCGGAGTCTGTGCGCTCCTGAGTCGAATGTTGCAGCATCCACGCAGATAGGGAGGCCAAGAGTTCTGTTGACTGCGTTGAAGTCTTGGGTAGCAATATGTTGTGATCGAAAGTTGTGCTGCATTGCTGCATTCTCCACGATGTAGAGGGGTTGCCGAGGATGCTGTAGCTGCTGGATGTACCCTATGACGGTGGTACAAGCCTGCAGGACGGCGGCCCGGGGTCCCTTGAGTCCTCTGTTGCCTCCTGCTGGGCTGAAGTCTTGGCACTCTGGACCGGCTATGATGAGCCACTGTGATTGGTCGTTCACAGCTGCGGTCATGAGCTGTTCTGGTGTGATCTTGGTCACATCCTGGGGCAGCGTCGTGAAGGCATGGTCGCAGGCGTATGACTTGAGCAGATGGGGGTAGAGGTTGGTCAAAGCTTGTGTCCTATAGCGGGCGACTGTCTGAGCAGCGGGCGAAATGTCGCTGTAGATATACCTGTTAACTTGGATGCCATTGCGCAGTGCTGCTTCCAATCCTGCACACATTCCCCCGCACATCTCGTATAGAGTGATGCCATTCTGGGCCATGTATGTGACGGCGGCAGGCAAGGGTGTTGTGCAGATGGATAAGACAGATCTGACGTCAAGGACGTAGTCCACGATGTGCCCTAGTGTCAAGTCTAGGGGCACATAAGGGGTGGTGGGCACTGTTGGAAATGCTGCGTATAGGTCGCTGTCCAGGTCAATGCGAGCGCCAGTGTTGTCCTCTGCAGTGGGGCTGGGAAACCTAGACAGTGCGTCAGCGTTGCCATGCTGTGCACCTGGTCTGTGCATGATGTCAAAATCAAATGACTGCAGCATGCATGCCCATCGAGCGATGGCACCGGTGACGTTGGCAGAGGAGAACATCCACAGCAGAGGCTGGTGATCAGTGACCAGTGTGAAATGTAGTCCGAAGACATATACGCGGAAGATCTTGCAAGCCCAGCAAGCAGCCAGCATTTCTCCTTTGAAGCTGCTGTATTCTGCTTCATGCTTGTTAAGGCTGCGGCTGGCACAGGCGACGAGGTATTCGTTACCTTCCGAGTCGAGCTGGCCGAGCACTGCTCCTAATCCATGTTGGCTCCAGTCACAGTGGATGAGGGTGCGCGCGTTGATGTCAAAGCGTCGCAAAACCTTGCCTGGTGTGCTGATATTCCTCCTAATGGCGTCCATGGCTGCTGTGTGCTCGGGTCCCCAAGTCCACTTGACATCGTTCTTGGTGAGGTCATTGAGGGGTCTGGCTATGGCTGAAAAGTTTTCACAAAAACAACCGTAGTAGCGCAGCTTACCCAGGATGGTCTTGAGGTCCTTGAGGTTGCTTGGGTAGGGCAGGTCCTGGATAGCTTGGACTTTGGCTGCTTGCGGGGTGAGACCATGGTTGCTGACATCGAAGCCTAAGAAATCGACTGCGTCGAGTGCGAAGCAGGACTTGTCAGGGTGTATGCGGAGGCCAATGTCGATGAGACACTGTAGTACTGCTTCCACGTCCTTGATGTGATCAGCAAAGGTGGCGCTGTGGACCAGAATGTCATCAATGAAAACCTTGCTGAACTTGAGGAGACCACGTTTGCCCAACTCAGTTTCCATGACCTTCTGGAAGTAAGCTGGTGCTTGTTTCAGTCCGAAGGGCACACGCTTGAACCTGTAAAGCTGCTTGTCCCACCAAAAGGCTGAGAAATCTTGGCAGCCGGCAGACAAGTGGACTTGGTAGAAGCCCGAGCGCAGGTCTACTCGTGTAAACCACTTGGAGTCACCCAGGTCTTGGAATAATTCCTCTGCAATTGGGAAACCTGTGTGCATGTCTTTGGTCAGGAGGTTGATGGCCTTGTAGTTGTAGCACACTCTGTTCGCAGTGTACTGGCCATCAGGTCCTTTTTCAAGGCGACGACAGGATTTGCTGCATGCTGAGCTGAAGGAGCTGGCTCTATGAAGCCTAGCAGGAGCAATTCAGCGCAGACTTTGTCTTGAGCAAGTTTTTCTATAGGTGGCTTGCGGTAGGGACTATGAATCCTGCTTGTCGTTGTCCTTCTCTATGTGCATAGGATGCAACAATCCCTTTGTATCCCTCTCTCAATCCTCCATATCCGCTCTACTGCTGGGGCCATTCTGTGGAGCATGGCTGCCATCTCTTTTCGTTGCGCCTCAGTGCCATCCCGATGATACCAATGAAGAGGTCCGTCTGATTTAGGGCCCTCTATCTGCATTGGGTGTGAACTGCTGCTCCGGTCTGGCATACGGTTTTAATACATTGATCCCCCCCTCCTGCAGATAGTTGGGTCACATGTGACTGAGCAGCTATAAGGCCTCCTTGGCGGCGGCGGCAGGAGTGAAGCTGGAGTGGGAGGGTCCAAGGTGCACTGGTCAAGCGCAAGAAGTGGACGCTTGGTAAACTGCTGCTTGGCCTCCCAGGACTCTGATCTGGTCGCCAGTAGACACAATCATCCGCTGTTTGTGAAGAAGCTTTGGGTTCTTTATAGTTGTCACCGGTGGGGTGGAGATGGAGTGCTGGTCATTGTGAGCAAGTAATCAGCAGGGGTGAGGTGGGGCAACGATGAGAGCTAGGAGCAGAGGTGGCTGCAGCGTCGTATTCGAAGTCATCCTCACTGTTGTAGACGGGTGGCCTGCGGATCAAGAAGATGGAGGTAGAATGCAAGCTGGGTGCCGATGTGTCATACCAATTGATACAGCGGTTTTGGTGGCTCTGTAGCTCTTCTGTATCCTGGAGGGGAAAGAGAAGAGGAGAGTATGCTGTTGTTGGTTGTGTAAGGGGGCGAGCACAGGGCTCAGGTTGCCGTCCTTGCACGACTGCGTACGCGTCCAGCGGCAAACCGAAACCTGGGACAGGTGGGTAGAGGCGGGTGCTTGTGTAGCAACTATCCAAGTAGGGGTAGGAGTTTGAGTACAGACTGTAGGTGCCCTGGATTGAGGGTAGGATGCACACAGAAGCGTCAGTCATAGGTCTGATTGGATCACTTGGGGTGACCAATGGGTGTGAAAGGTGTAGGGATGCCCCGGAGTGCTCCATGCTCCTGGGGTCGAGCACTTCCCCCATACTGCGTGGGGTGAGGGTGACTCGGATTGGCAGGCCTTGTTCCTTTCCCCAGGTGAGGACAGATGAGAAGTTGTCCTGAGCTGGCAAGTCTAGGATGCACCTGTGGAGTAGGTTAACATCTCCAAGGTACAGCGTGTTGTCACTGTTGGTCTCATAGCTGTAGCTTTCCATGCTGTGCGCATGGGTGACCATATGCATGAGCAGGGTCATGTAGAACGCTGATCAGTTGGGGTGGGAAAATCGGATGGAGGACATGTTGAATGGCGTGTGACGACGGAGGTTGGGGAAGAAGCGGAGGATGTCCATCATTAGGTCGATGGGTGCTGTCTGTCCAGATTTGTTCCATATGATGGACTCCGTCGGGTGGGTGGGTGGTCCCTCGAAGGGTGGCCATACCCTGGTTCGTGGCGGCGGCCTAGCATGGAGGGAGCTGCTTGGTTCGAGATACTGGCCTGAATGGCAAGTCCACGGTCAAAGCGCGACCTGTGGCAGTATGCTCTGCGCTGGACAAGTGGAGGAAGGGGCGCAATGTGAGTTTCTCTTGTGAAATGTCAGGTAGGGCAGAAATGCCTGGCATGGCCATGAGTGGGGTACCGATGAGGGCATCGAAGATGGTGTTGTCAGGGGCAATGACAAAAGTTGCCCTGACGCTGATCTCGTTGGGGGTTTCGCTGCAAAAAATGACAGGCATTTGAATCTCCTTGGTGAGGGAGCTTTTGACGTCATTGAACGCAATCGTCTTGTGGTGGCATGGGAGAGGATCGTGTCCCAATGAGTCCGCCATAGATTGCGAGATGAAGTTGAGACCACTGCCGGTGTCGACGAGGACCATAAGGTTGACGCACTGTAGGAGGCCAGTTGTGGACTTAAACGAGAGGCCAGTCTGGTGGGACAGGTTGGCTAGGTACGGTACACCGTAGCTGGGCTCTGTTCCTTGCAGCAAGGTTGCTGTAGAAGGGCTCAGCTGACCAGAAGCAGTGTAGTCGCGTACAAATGTGTCCACTGGGTTGTGCGTGACACAAGCTGCGCGCTGTGCTGTCTCAACTGCTGTGGCTCTGACCTGCAAGGCCCTGTTGAACTCGTGCAGGTTCTGCACTTCTCTGAACATCAAATCAAGATCCCGTTGCAAGACTGTCATCTCATCCATGAGGAGGTCTTGTGATGCCCGATGCTGGGCTTGGGTAACGTGCCGTGATACTCGAGCGCTTGGTAGGGGGATGGCAGCTGTTGACCCAGTTCCGTCAGTGGAAGGATCAAATGTGGGCTTGTAAATTGCCTGTGAGCTAGCTTGTGTCTCGGCGTCTGGAGTTTGTCGGAAGCTGACTACTAGGGCTGCATTGTACCAGTCAGGTTCTGGTAGATCAGATTGCGCAGCTTGTGGAGCCTCTAGTTGTAGTGGCTGGTTGCTACGGCTGTGTTGATCATGGGGGTGTGGGGCATGGCGTCCGCTGATGTTTTGCGAACGAAGTTCCTCACGAATGGCGAAGACCGTGTCATGCAACTGCTGGTTATGCTGTTGCTGCTGCAACTGCATCTGCCGATTGTGTTGTTGTTGTTGTAGTTGCATGACGACGTCTGGCCGTTGGTGCTGCTGCATGCTATTGTCGTTAGCGCTTCTTGTTTGCCCTTGGTAGTTGCCTTGAGTGCCCTGGTTGTTTCCCTGGTAACTTGTTTGGTATCCACCCTGGGTGCCTTGGTTTTTTCCTTGGTAGCCATCTTGATACCCGCCACCAGTTCCTCCCATGCTTCTCTGGTTGTTGTTCCCTGGGGTGCCGGCCGAAAAGGGTCGTGGGTTCTTCCCCTTGTACCTGGGATTTTGAGGGGGTAGGGAGGATTGCTGTTGTACTGGAGTCTGTGGCTGTCTGTAATGCTGTGCGGGGGGGTTACGCATTTGTGTATGCGGGCTGTGTTGGACAGCTCCCTGCACTGAGCGGAAGTAAGGCACTCCAGATTTGAGCTGGTCCAAAGTTGGTGGTGGGGCGAAGCCTTGCTGGATTGTTGAGGTGCGCCAGATGGCGTACCGTGCTGGGTTCTTCGGGCACCAGGATGGGTTGGGGGTCCCAGGGTTGTTCAGGTAGCAAGTGTCGGAACCGTGTCCAGTGATGTTGCATGTAGTGCAAACTGTGGAAGACTTGGGTTCACCGTTATTGCCCTTGGGTGCACTGGGGTCCTGGGTGACGGGAAAAGCAGGCGTTTGGCGTGGCATGACAGTTGGCCTCTGTGTTGGTGGTTTGGAGACGCAGAGCAGCATGCCTTGTGCTGTCATATCGTCTCTCTTGGATGCTTCAGTTTGGGCAATGCCAGACAGCCTTTCCAGGGTGTGCTGGTCTTGGTCAAGCTTGTAGAGCTTGGCTATTGCCCAGCAACCGAGGGGGGTGACATCCTTGTAGCTGCCAAAGTTCTCCTTCAGGGTGGGGGCCATGCGATCAAGGAGTTTGGCCACCTTGGCCATGGCCTCCCGGTAATGGGGTTGTCCAGCCCGGATATCAAACTCCTCGTACTTCTTTGTGAATTCTGACATCAAGATGCGAGGCATGGGGTATAAGAGGCCTGCATTGTCGTAGCAGTCAAACTTCTCATACTCCTCCTTGGCATCGAGAGGGGTTACCTTGAGTGCGAGTGCTAGTCCAGTTTTGACCAGCTCGTAGAAATGAATGAGCTTCAGCTTCCAAGTGGCTGGGTTCATGATTGGTTGACCATGCTCGTTGACTTGGAGGACTCCATTCAAGGAGCTTTGTGTCTGGAGAGCATTGCACTCCTGGATCCATGCGGCTCTGTTGTCTGTAAACAAGACGAATGGTTGAGAGTTCTCATAGACCTGTACCATCATCTGTTCCCACAACTCCTCCACTGCAAGGTCTCTCTTGATGTTGACAATGTAGCTCTTCATCATCAGAAGCCAGGCTTTGGTATGTGATACGCTGCCGCCGTGTAGCTGTGATCCTTCTGTTGGAAGTTGCCATGATAGGACGGAACCGACACTGATCATGAGTGCGACGTGACGTTCGCTGTCATTGCTATCAGCGTCGCTCACATCCCCTTGAAAGTTTGGTGGAGGTGGTACCTCATCTTCTTCAGGGGGTGGGGGTGGTTCATCGTCGGAGTCCGGTGGGCTGGGGGGTTGGTCTTCTGGTTGACCAGGTGGTCCTCCAGTATCTGCCTCATCATCGGGGACACCGTCACTGTCAGAAGAACTGGCAGGATCACCCCCTGGATTACCCCATGGTCCATGTGGTGACTGACTGGGGCGGGATCCACTGTTGTCGGAGGAGCTGCTTGACCTGTTGCCGGAAGGTTGGCTTGCAGGAAGCTGGTTGACTGGCGTGGGTTCTGGAAGCTGTCGGGGAGTGCGGGCAAGTCGTTTGCTGGGGCTTTCTACTTCCTCTTCTGAGCTGAAAAGGTTGTTTGTGGTCATGTGTGGAGGGCTTGCTGCTTGTGTCGCAGTTGCGCCAGTGAAGGTCTCCCGAGGGGTTATAAATTCCTGCAGGGGGCTGTGCACTGGCGGCTGGGACGGAGTGGCAGACGATCGCTGGAGTGGGGACAATGGTGGGTACGCATTGTCCTCAGCATCCTCACTGACGGCAACACGAGAAGGCGGGGTGTTCAGCAATGGCCGTTGTGAGCTTCCAAGGGCCAGGCGCATTCCACTCTGCCCGCTCCAGGGCTTGAGTGGTGTGGGTGATGGCTGAAGGGCTGATGGAGGCCTTAGTGCTGGTAGAGTTCCACAGAATTGTCTTGTGGAGGTGCCTGGTAGCTGCGCGATCTGGGCTGGGGGCTGGGGGCTGATAGTAGAAGGCTGGGGGTCGAGGGTTGAAGGCTGGGGGCTGATAGGGTCAGCTGCTGTGGCTGAGGCTGGTAAGGTGGTGGCAAGTGCCATAGGAAGGGGGATGTCGATCTCCGATGACTCCCCCTCGTACCAGGGGTGGCTGCCCCCCAGTGGGAGGGGTGAGTTGGGGATCGTTAGGGGGATGGTTGGGGGAAGTATGTTAATGGGGTTATGCAGATGCAGTTGTGCTATTTGATTTGTGATGGAATGTTCAGAATAAATGTTTCTTATGTCTGAGAGGGCTTGTCGGGCGTCTGATTGAGCTTGTGCTGGATCAGTTGCGTCTGAGCGCGCTTCTGCTTCTGCAGCAGCTCTGACTTGTCCTCGTGTTCCTCGCATTGTGTGTTGTGTTAGTTGTTCAGGGGTGGGTTTGTTCCACGTGTTTACCAAGGCTTGTGTCCTGATGGTACCTGAACGAATGTGTATGTTGGTAGAGTAGCGCAGATGTATCTGGCTTGGTTTCTTCAGAAGTGTAGTTCTGAAAGAAGGTGTGGTGGAGCAGGGGTCCAATAAAAAAAAGGCGGCCCTTCGCCGTTGCTTTTTTTTTGTTGTTTGTTAAGTAGGTAGTTGCGAATAGTAGTGCAAGTAAAAAAAGGCGGCCTAACGGCGTGCTTTTTGAAAGATGCAGATGGCGTACTCGTAACAGTAGTCTAACCAAAAATTGGGCAGCCTTATGGCGTGTGTTTTGGAAGAGTGTGGTTGTTTGTATCTGAAACAAGGATTCAACTCAAATTGGGCGGCCCTTCGCCGTTGCCGGATGGCGTAAGCGATAGGTCTGAGGTCAGAGAGTGAGGAAGATGCCCGTACCTAGCGAGGTGGTGGGTAGTCTCCTCCGACGAACTTGAGATCAGGTAGTCCTACGCACGGTGGGAAGGGGTGGGCAACTGATTAGTATAGAGCAGTTGGTCCAATTGAATTGGTGATTTGTTTGGTTAATGGATGCAAATGCTGGTATGAGTTGGAATGTTTGGGTATGTCGGTATCAGCAAGTCTTCGGTATCAGCAAGTCGTCCGTATCAGCAAGTCTCCGGTATCAGCAAGTCAGTAATATCCGTCTCGATGTTCAGAAGTACGGTACCGGTACTGTCTCTGAATTGAGAGGGCGGGCTCAAATTGACAAGGTTGTGTGATGGGTTCTCTTTACAGCAAATGTGGTTGCTGGTGTTGGTGAGATCACAAAGCAGGGATCAGAGTGGTTCTGATGTGGGAGTCTTGGGTGGGGAACCGCAAGGTGGGTGGGGTTCTTAAATCCTCTAGGGGCTGCTAGTGAGTTGCGTCGACTCGTAACGTAGGAGGAGCAATGGAGGATAAGTGCGCCCGATCTATAGTTGATCAGTATAGTTATGGAGTCTGTATGTGCGTTGTTAGAATGGGATAATTAATTCCAGACTATGGTTACAGCAAGTAGGTTGGGTTAATTAAGTCCAATCTATATGTATACAGACTTTATCCAATCAGCAGCAAAGGGCTATGGGTTCGCTGCCTCAAAGTGATCGCTTTGCTTGCTGGCTCAAAGTGTGAGAAAGCGTCCCTAGGGTATGTCCCGTGGGTAGCTTTGTGTCCGTCCAGAAAAAAAATCTAAAGCCCTGGCAGGGAGTACCAAGTGATGGGGTGTTCTGTACTCCGGTAGCCGCGTTACCGAGGGGTTGGAAGCACCGTCGTCAGTACTGACGGTGACGTCTCACCGTTCCGAGGGGTTGGACTTTCGGCAGTTGTGGAGTCGAGGCGAAAGGAGAGGGGTTGACCGGAGTCTCCTTCTGAAGTCCGGCAGACGGGGGTTGTCAATGCTCGGGGAGGGTACTGGAGGCGACCGTAGGTAGACAGGTTCCGGGAGTCGGTAACGACAGGGGCTTGGAGACGCAGACTTTGAATCCGTGGTGGTTCTGGACAAGGGTTTGATAGTAGAATGAGTTACAATTTGTTCTAGGAACAATAGAAGATAAAACTGCGGTTTCTAAGTGAACGCGCGAGTGTCTACATAGCTTGCCGGAAAAGGTCGGCAAGGCGGGATTGCAATGCACGACAGGGGTCAAGCGGCGCAAGAGCTTAAGATGATTATTCACGATGCGTGACAGTTGTATTGGATTGTCGTGACGGGTTGGTGTCACGACAAGGCAAACACTGCATGGGGTAGGTGCGCAAGTAGCGCCTAGCAGTGACTTATCCCGACGACAGCATCGACGCACCTGGACAAGGGTTTGATAGTAGAATGAGAGAGAATTGGTCGTCTCAATCGACTATAAACTCTTCTGTCCTTAGGGTATGGCTTTGCCTGTGCTGGCGAAAGGAGATTTGCTCAGGCGAAAGGAGATTCGCTTAATGGCACAGGATTGTTATGTCTCGTGTTCAGACAAGCGCCCGCGTGTCACTCAAGCTGCGCTTGTGACGCGGCCTGGGCGCGTAAGTGTAACCGATCCTAGGTAGCTGTGGGTAGCTGGCCACTAGGCGGAAATGTACGGCGGGTTGACTCAGCCAGATCTGGGCTACCTGGGCACAGGTCTGGTCGGAGTCTGCTCTTGGTGTGTGTGTGCGTGTACAAGGTATTTCCCTTGCTTTTAGTGTTACGTAGGTAAACACGCAATCGCGTGTGACATGTGATTCCCCAAACCTGGATGTGACAGGACACTTTACCCCACACCTGGACTAGAAACATCAAACCTGGATGTGACTGGACACTTCACCCCACGCCTGGATGTGATTCCCCAAACCTGGATGTGACTGGACACTTTACTCCGCGCCTGGATGTTACTCCCCAAACTTGGATGTGACTTGACACTTTACCCCACACCAGGACTAGAAAAATCAAACCTGGATGTGACTGGGCACTTTACCCCTCGCCTAGATGTGATTCCCCAAACCTGGATGTGCATGGACACTTTACCCACACCTGGACTAGAAAAATCAAACCTGGATATGACTGGACACTTTACCCCACACCTGGACTAGAAAAATCAAACCTGGATGTGACTGGACACTTTACCCCACGCCTGGAGGTGATTCCCCAAACCTGGATGTGACTGGACACTTTACCCCACGCCTGGATGTGACTCCCCAAACCTGGATGTGACTGGGCCCTTTACCCCACGCCTGGATGTGATTCCCCAAACCCGGATGTGCATGGACACTTTACCCCACACTTGGACTAGAAAAATCAAACCTGGATGTGACTGGACACTTTACCCCACACCTAGACTAGAAAAATCAAACCTGGATGTGACTGGACACTTTACCCCACGCCTGGAGGTGATTCCCCAAACCTGGATGTGACTGGACACTTTACCTCACGCCTGGATGTGACTCCCCAAACTTGGATGTGACTAGGCACTTTACCCCACGCCTGGATGTGATTCCCCAAACCTGGATTTGACTGGACACTTTACCCCACGCCTGGATGTGACTCCCCAAACCTGGATGTGACTGGACACTTTACCCCACGCCTGGACTAGAAAAATCAAACCTGGATGTGACTGGACACTTTACCCCACACCTAGATGTGATTCCCCAAACCTGGATGTGCATGGACACTTTACCCCAAGCCTGGAATAGAAAAAACAAATCTGGATGTAACTGGTCTCTTTGCCCCACGCCTGGACTAGAAAAACAAAACTGGATGTGACTAGACACTTTACCCCACGCCGGGACTAGAAAAATCAAACCTGGATGTGACTGGACCCTTTACCCCATACCTGGACCAGAAAAATCAAACCTGGATGTGACTCGACACTTTACCCCACGCCTGTACTAGAAAAATCAAACCTGGATGTGACTGGACACTTTACCCCACGCCTGGACTAGAAAAATCAAACCTGGATGTGACTGGACACTTTACACCACGCCTGGATGTGATTCCTCAAACCTGGATGTGACTGGACACTTTAACACACGCCTGGATGTGATTCCCCAAACCTAGATGTGACCGGACACTTTACCCCACGCCTGGACTGGAAAAATCAAACCCGAATGTGACGGGACACTTTACCCCACGCCTGGATGTGATTCCCCAAACTTGGATGAGACTGGACACTTTACCCCACGCCTGGATGTGATTCCCCAAACCTGGATGAGACTGGACACTTTACCCCACGCCTAGACTAGAAAAATCAAACCTGGATGTAACAGGACACTTTACCCCACGCCTGGATGTGATTCCCCAAACCTGGATGTGACAAGACACTTTACCCCACACCTGGACTAGAAACATCAAACCTGGATGTGACTGGACACTTCACCCCACGCCTGGATGTGATTCCCCAAACCTGGATGTGACTGGACACTTTACTCCACGCCTGGATGTTCCTCCCCAAACTTGGATGTGACTGGACACTTTACCCCACACCAGGACTAGAAAAATCAAACCTGGATGTGACTGGGCACTTTACCCCATCCCTGGACGAGAAAATCTAACCTGGATGTGACTCGACACTTTACCCCACGCCTGGATGTGATTCCCCAAACCTGGATGTGACTAGACACTTTACCCCACGCCTGTACTAGAAAAATCAAACCTGGATGAGACTGGACATTTTACCCCACGCCTGGACTAGAAAAATCAAACCTGGATATGACTGGACACTTTACACCATGCCTGGATGTGATTCCCCAAACCTGGATTTGACAGGACACTTTAACCCACGCCTGGATGTGATTCCCCAAACCTAGATGTGCATGGACACTTTACCCCACACCTGGATTAGAAAAATCAAACCTCGATGTGACTTGACACTTAACCCCACACCTGGACTAGAAAAATCAAACCTGGATGTGACTGGACACTTTACCCCACACCAGGACTAGAAATATCAAACCTGGATGTGACTGGACACTTTACCCCACGCCTGGATGTGACTCCCCAAACCTGGATGTGACTGGGCACTTTACCCCACGCGTGGATGTGATTCCCCAAACCTGGATGTGCATGGACACTTTACCCCACACCTGGACTAGAAAAACCATACCTGGATGTAACTGGACACTTTACCCCACACCTGGACTAGAAAAATCAAACTTGGATGTGACTGGACACTTTACCCCACACCTGGACTAGAAAAATCAAACCTGGATGTGACTGGACACTTTAGCCCACGCTGGGATGTGATTCTCCAAACCTGGATGAGACTGGACGCTTTATCCCACGCCTGGATGTGATTCCCCAAACCTGGATGAGAGTGGACACTTTACCCCACACCTGGACTAGAAAAATTAAACCTGGATGTAACTAGACCCTTTACCCCACCCGTGGACTAGAAAAATCAAACCTGGATGTGCCAGGACACTTTACCCCACGCCTGGATGTGACTCCCCATACCTCAATGAGACTGGACCCTTTACCCCACACCTGGTCAACAAAAATCAAACCTGGATGTGACTGGACACTTTACCCCACGCCTGGATGTGATTCCCCAAACCTGGATGTGACTGGACACTGTACCCCACGACTGGACTAGAAAAACCAAACCTTGATGTGACTGGACACTTTACCACACAGCTGGACTGGAAAAAACAAACCTGGATGAGACTGGATCCTTTACCCCACGCCTGGACTAGAAATATCAAACCTTGATGTGACTGGACACTTTACCCCACGCCTGGATGTGATTCCCCAAACTTAGATGTGACTGGACACTTTACCCCACGCCTGGATGTGATTCCCCAAACCTGGATGTGACTGGACACTTTACCCCACACCTGGACGAGAAAAATCAAACCTGGATGTGACTGTACACTTTACCCCACGCCTGGATTTGATTCCCCAAACCTGGATGTGACTAGACACTTTACCCCACGCCTGGACTAGAAAAATCAAACCTGGATGTGACTTGACACTTTACCCCACGCCTGGACTAGAAAAATCAAACCTGGATATGACTGGACACTTTACACCACGCCTGGATGTGACTCCCCAAACCTGGATGTGACTGGACACTTTACCCCACGCCTGGATGTGATTCCCCAAACCTAGATGTGACTGGACACTTGACCCCACGCCTGGACTGGAAAAATCAAACCCGGATGTGACTTGACACTTTTGCCCACGCCAGGAATAGAAAAATCAAACCTGGATGTGACTGGACACTTTATCCCACGCCTGGATGTGATTCCCCAAACCTGGATTAGACTGGACACTTTACCCCACGCCTGGACTAGAAAAATCAAACCTAGATATGACTGGACACTTTACACCACGCCAGGATGTGATTCTCCAAACCTGGATGTGACTGGACACTTTACCCCACGCCTGGATGTGATTCCCCAAACCTGGATGAGACTGGACACTTTACCCCACGCCTGGATGTGATTCGCCAAACTTGGATGAGACTGGACACTTTACCCCACACCTGGACTTGAAAAATCAAACCTGGATGTGACTAGACCCTTTACCCCACCCCAGGACTAGACAAATCAAATTTGGATGTGCAAGGACACTTTACCCCACGCCTTGATGTGACTCCCCATACCTCAATGAGACTGGACCCTTTTCCCCACACCTGGTCAACAAAAATCAAACCTGGATGTGACTGGACACTTTACCCCACGCCTGGATGTGATTCCCCAAACCTGGATGTGACTGGACACTGTACCCCACGCCTGGACTAGAAAAACCAAACCTGGATGTGACTGGACACTTTACCACACGCCTGGACTTGAAAAAACAAACCTGGATGAGACTGGATCCTTTACCCCACGCCTGGACTAGAAAAATCAAACCTGGATGTGACTGGACCCTTTACCCCATACCTGGACCAGAAAAATCAAACCTGGATGTGACTCGACACTTTACCCCACGCCTGTACTAGAAAAATCAAACCTGGATGTGACTGGACACTTTACCCCACGCCTGGACTAGAAAAATCAAACCTGGATATGACTGGACACTTTACACCACGCCCGGATGTGATTCCTCAAACCTGGATGTGAATGGACACTTTAACACACGCCTGGATGTGATTCCCCAAACCTAGATGTGACCGGACACTTTACCCCACGCCTGGACTGGAAAAATCAAACCCGGATGTGACTTGACACTTTAACCCACGCCTGGACTAGAAAAGTCAAACCTGGATATGACTGGACACTTTACCCCACGCCTGGATGTGATTCCCCAAACCTGGATTAGACTGGACACTTTACCCCACACCTGGACTAGAAAAATCAAACCTGGATGTGACTGGACACTTTACCCCACGCCTGGATGTGATTCCCCAAACTTGGATGAGACTGGACACTTTACCCCACGCCTGGATGTGATTCCCCAAACCTGGATGAGACTGGACACTTTACCCCACACCTAGACTAGAAAAATCAAACCTGGATGTAACTGGACACTTTACCCCACGCCTGGATGTGATTCCCCAAACCTGGATGTGACAAGACACTTTACCCCACACCTGGACTAGAAACATCAAACCTGGATGTGACTGGACACTTCACCCCACGCCTGGATGTGATTCCCCAAACCTGGATGTGACTGGACACTTTACTCCACGCCTGGATGTTACTCCCCAAACTTGGATGTGACTGGACACTTTACCCCACGCGTGGATGTGATTCCCCAAACCTGGATGTGCATGGACACTTTACCCCACACTTGGACTAGAAAAACCATACCTGGATGTAACTGGACACTTTACCCCACACCTGGACTAGAAAAATCAAACTTGGATGTGACTGGACACTTTACCCCACACCTGGACTAGAAAAATCAAACCTGGATGTGACTGGACACTTTAGCCCACGCCGGGATGTGATTCTCCAAACCTGGATGAGACTGGACGCTTTATCCCACGCCTGGATGTGATTCCCCAAACCTGGATGAGACTGGACACTTTACCCCACACCTGGCCTAGAAAAATCAAACCTGGATGTAACTAGACCCTTTACCCCACCCGTGGACTAGAAAAATCAAACCTGGATGTGCCAGGACACTTTACCCCACGCCTGGATGTGACTCCCCATACCTCAATGAGACTGGACCCTTTACCCCACACCTGGTCAACAAAAATCAAACCTGGATGTGACTGGACACTTTACCCCACGCCTGGATGTGATTCCCCAAACCTGGATGTGACTGGACACTGTACCCCACGACTGGACTAGAAAAACCAAACCTTGATGTGACTGGACACTTTACCACACAGCTGGACTGGAAAAAACAAACCTGGATGAGACTGCATCCTTTACCCCACGCCTG
Source organism: Chlamydomonas sp. ICE-L (assembly GCA_013435795.1). NCBI lineage: Eukaryota > Viridiplantae > Chlorophyta > Chlorophyceae > Chlamydomonadales > Chlamydomonadaceae > Chlamydomonas > Chlamydomonas sp. ICE-L. The sequence continues at coordinate 1,410,667 of JACBWV010000688.1, read as the reverse complement.
GACCGAGAATATCAAACCTTGATGTGACTGGACACTTTAACCACCACGCCTGGATGTGATTCCCCAAACTTAGATGTGACTGGACACTTTACCCCACGCCTGGATGTGATTCCCCAAACCTGGATGTGACTTGACACTTTACCCCACACCTGGACTAGAAAAATCAAACCTGGATGTGACTAGGCACTTTACCCCATACCTGGACGAGAAAATCTAACCTAGATGTGACTCGACACTTTACCCCACGCCTGGATGTGATTCCCCAAACCTGGATGTGACTAGACACTTTACCCCACGCCTGTACTAGAAAAATCAAACCTGGATGAGACTGGACACTTTACCCCACGCCTGGACTAGAAAAATCAAACCTGGATATGACTGGACACTTTACACCATGCCTGGATGTGATTCCCCAAACCTGGATTTGACTGGACACTTTAACCCACGCCTGGATGTGATTCCCCAAACCTAGATGTGCATGGACACTTTACCCCACACCTGGATTAGAAAAATCAAACCTCGATGTGACTTGACACTTAACCCCACACCTGGACTAGAAACATCAAACCTGGATGTGACTGGACACTTTACCCCACACCAGGACTAGAAAATCAAACCTGGATGTGACTGGACACTTTACCCCACGCCTGGATGTGACTCCCCAAACCTGGATGTGACTGGGCACTTTACCCCACGCGTGGATGTGATTCCCCAAACCTGGATGTGCATGGACACTTTACCCCACACTTGGACTAGAAAAACCATACCTGGATGTAACTGGACACTTTACCCCACACCTGGACTAGAAAAATCAAACTTGGATGTGACTGGACACTTTACCCCACACCTGGACTAGAAAAATCAAACCTGGATGTGACTGGACACTTTAGCCCACGCCGGGATGTGATTCTCCAAACCTGGATGAGACTGGACGCTTTATCCCACGCCTGGATGTGATTCCCCAAACCTGGATGAGAGTGGACACTTTACCCCACACCTGGACTAGAAAAATCAAACCTGGATGTAACTAGACCCTTTACCCCACCCGTGGACTAGAAAAATCAAACCTGGATGTGCCAGGACACTTTACCCCACGCCTGGATGTGACTCCCCATACCTCAATGAGACTGGACCCTTTACCCCACACCTGGTCAACAAAAATCAAACCTGGATGTGACTGGACACTTTACCCCACGCCTGGATGTGATTCCCCAAACCTGGATGTGACTGGACACTGTACCCCACGACTGGACTAGAAAAACCAAACCTTGATGTGACTGGACACTTTACCACACAGCTGGACTGGAAAAAACAAACCTGGATGAGACTGGATCCTTTACCCCACGCCTGGACTAGAAATATCAAACCTTGATGTGACTGGACACTTTACCCCACGCCTGGATGTGATTCCCCAAACTTAGATGTGACTGGACACTTTACCCCACGCCTGGATGTGATTCCCCAAACCTGGATGTGACTGGACACTTTACCCCACACCTGGACGAGAAAAATCAAACCTGGATGTGACTGTACACTTTACCCCACGCCTGGATTTGATTCCCCAAACCTGGATGTGACTAGACACTTTACCCCACGCCTGGACTAGAAAAATCAAACCTGGATGTGACTTGACACTTTACCCCACGCCTGGACTAGAAAAATCAAACCTGGATATGACTGGACACTTTACACCACGCCTGGATGTGACTCCCCAAACCTTGATGTGACTGGACACTTTACCCCACGCCTGGATGTGATTCCCCAAACCTAGATGTGACTGGACACTTGACCCCACGCCTGGAATAGAAAAATCAAACCTGGATGTGACTGGACACTTTATCCCACGCCTGGATGTGATCCCCCAAACCTGGATTAGACTGGACACTTTACCCCACGCCTGGACTAGAAAAATCAAACCTAGATATGACTGGACACTTTACACCACGCCAGGATGTGATTCTCCAAACCTGGATGTGACTGGACACTTTACCCCACGCCTGGATGTGATTCCCCAAACCTGGATGAGACTGGACACTTTACCCCACGCCTGGATGTGATTCCCCAAGCCTAGATGTGACTGGACACTTGACCCCACGCCTGGAATAGAAAAATCAAACCTGGATGTGACTGGACACTTTACCCCACGCCTGGATGTGATTCCCCAAACCTGGATTAGACTGGACACTTTACCCCACGCCTGGACTAGAAAAATCAAACCTAGATATGACTGGACACTTTACACCACGCCAGGATGTGATTCTCCAAACCTGGATGTGACTGGACACTTTACCCCACGCCTTGATGTGACTCCCCATACCTCAATGAGACTGGACCCTTTTCCCCACACCTGGTCAACAAAAATCAAACCTGGATGTGACTGGACACTTTACCCCACGCCAGGATGTGATTCCCCAAACCTGGATGTGACATTGACACTGTACCCCACGCCTGGACTAGAAAAACCAAACCTGGATGTGACTGGACACTTTACCACACGCCTGGACTTGAAAAAACAAAACCTGGGATGAGACGGGATCCTTTACACCGCCACGCCTGGACTAAGAACAAAATCAAACTGGATGTCGTGCTTTACACTTTACCCACGCCGGGATTTGATTTCCCCAAACCTTGATGTGGATAGACACTTTACCCCAACCATGGATAGAAAAAAACAACTGGATGTGAATGGACATTTACCCACACGCTGGACTAGACAAATAAACCTGGATGTGGCTGAGACAACTTTACACACGCCTGGATGTGATCCCCAAACTGGATGTGACTGGAACTTTAACCCACGCATGGATGTGATTCCCCAAACCTAGATGTGACTGGGACACTTGACCCCACGCTGGACTGGAAACATCAAACCCGGGATGTGACTTGAACTTTCCCCACGCCCTGGACTAGAAAAAATCAAAACTGGATGTGACTGGAACACTTTTACCACACGCCACTGGATGTGATCCCCAAAACCTGGATTGATGGTACCACTTACCCCACGCATGGATGTGAACTCCCAAACCTGGATGTTGTGACTGGACACTTTACCCCACGCCGGGATGTGCTTCCCCAAAATGGATGAGGACTGGACACTTTACCCCACGCCTGGATGTGACACCCAAACGGGATGAGACTGGCACTTACCACACGCTGGATGTGATTCCCAAACCGGATGAGACAGACCAGTACACCACGCCTGGGATTGATTCCCAAACCTGATGAGACTGGACACTTTACCCCACACCTAGACTAGAAAAATCAAAACTTGGATGTAAACGAGATCCTTTACCCACTGCTGGACCCGGGACTCCCCAAACCTGGATGAGACTGGGACCTTACCCCCACGCTGTGGACGAGGAAACATTCAAACCTGGATGTATGTGATGGACAACTTCACCCAAGCCTGGATGATGATTCCCAAACCGGGGAGGGGATGTTGATGGACACTTTACTCCAGCGCCTAGCTGTTACCCACAAACTGGATGTGAATTGACACTTTACCCTACACCACGGACTAGAAAAATCAAAACCTGATTGTGACTGGCACTTTACCCCAAGCTAGATTGTGATTCCCCAACCGGATGTGATTGACACTTTAACCCCACACCTGGACTAGAAAAAACCAAACCAGGATGTGACTGGACACTAAACCCACAAGATGGACTAGAAAAATAACTGGATGTGGACATGGGACCACTTTACCCCACACCTAGACTAGAAAATCAAACCGGATGTGGACCTGGACACTTACCCCACGCCTGAGGGGTGATTCCCAAAAACCTGGATGTGAGTGACATCTACCCACGCCTGGATGTGAATCCCCAAACCTGGATGTGACTAGGGCACTTTACCCCACGCCTGGATGTGATTCCCCAAACCGTGCTGTGCTGGACAATTTTACCCACGCCAAGTGCTCCCAACTTGGATGTGACTGGCACTTTCCCACACAGGGACTAGACAAAATCAAAACCTGGATGGATGGGCACTTACCCCAAGCCTAGATGTGGGAGTCCACAAACAGGGATGTGACTGGACACTATACCCACGGCTTGGAGGTGATTCCACACAAACCCTGGATGTGACTGGACACTTTAACCCACGCCTGGATTGACCCCCCAAACCTGATGATGACTGGCACTTCCCCCACGCCTGGATTGTGATCCCCAAACCTGGCGTGCATGGACACTTGCCACACACCTGGACTAGGAAAAACAAACGGGATGTGGACTGGACAACTTTACCCACACCTGGACTCGAAAAGTCAAACTGGATTGTGACTGGACACTTTAACCCCACGCCTGGATGTATCCCCACATCTGGAGTGAATGGAACTTCCCCACGCCTTTGGATGTGCTCCCCAAACCCTGGATGTGATGGACAATTTACCCAAGCCTGGACTAGAAAAACAAACCTGGATGTGACTGGGACACTTTACCCACACCTGGATGTGATCCCCAAAACCTGGATGGGCATCGGCACTTACCACGCCTGGATAGAAATACAACCCCTCAGGTGTTGTGTGTGCGTGTTGCATGTGTTTGTGCATGTATGTAGTTGGTTGATTTGATACCACCAAAGTCGCGGCCATGTGTGGATTGATTCTGAAGTGTTGTGTGTTTGCGTGTGAAGATGTGTGCGTGTGTGTAAATTACATTACATTACATGTTAAGTCTACTTGACACCGCGAGGGTGTATAGACTCTGTGCTTTAAACAAAAAGAAAAAGCACCCACAAAGCAAAAAACCCCATTACATCAGGGGTGTGTCGAGGACAAACAAACCAAACTCCCAACCACCGTTTTGGTGGCGTAGGTATTAAAACCCCTAGAGCAGGACCCAGATCTCAGCCACTTACAGTGGCGGAGGTAAGAAGCTAACAAATGAGAAGTCACAAGAAGAAAAAAAGGGATAATAAATTACGGTGCCACTAAGAAGTCCAGGGCTTCCTGTCTTGCTCTTCTACAAGTAGAAAGATAGTCGGCTAGGTTGCTCACAAAAGACTTAGTGCCATTTCCATTCATAAAGGTTCTGAATGTGGAATCGCAGAATTCCACATTCCATACGGTTAAGTCGGTATCCTCATGGACATGCCTATAAATATCTGTAAACAGCTTCTGGTAGCGAAGGCGAATATCATTATAAAAAGGGGCACTCAAACATATGCATTCATCCTCAGTTTTTTGGAACCCACACATTTGACAGTGTCTCATTGAGCGAGGGATGTGTGCTCTATCCACCACCCTCATTCTTTCTTGTTCAAGGCCAATTGCCCCGCGAACCCATTCTAAAACTGTGCTAAGAACGACTCTGATCCCACCCCCATGATATGTAAGGCGAGATTGTAAAGGGATAAGGCCATTCTCATCAGTGTGTTTGGATGCGAACCTTTTTGGTTATATCGGGAGGCCGGTTTAAAGCCAACCCTTCTTCAGCAGGGATGTCTCTAATGCATTGGTGTCACTGTGGTCTTAAAACCTCCATTATGTAGTTGTTGATTTGATACCACAAAGTCGCGGCCATGGTGCTTGCTTGGGGAAGTGTTGGGTGTTTGCGTGATGCATGTGTGAGTGTGTGTTAGTAGTTGTGATTGATACCACAACGTCGCGGCATGTGTTGCTTGCTTGTTGAAGTGTTGTTTGTTGTAGTTTGCGTGTGGTGCATGTGTGCGAGCGTGTGTACTGTGTTGTTGAGTCGAGACCCAAAGTGCGGGCCATGTTGTCGTGCATTGCTTGGGAAGTGTGGGTGTTTGCGGTGCATAGTGTGCGTGGTTATGTTAGTTGTTGATTTATTACCACAAAGTCGCTGCCATGTGTTGCTTTGCTGGGAAGTGTTGATGTGTTTGCGTTGGATGTGTGTGTGTGTGCGTGTGTGTATGTAGTTGTTGAATGAGACCACAAAGTCGGGCCATGTGTTGCTTGATTGTGAAGTGTGTGGGTTTGCGTTTGCATGGTGGTGTGTGTATGTAGTTGTTTGATTGATATTATACCACAAGCGCGGCCATGTGTTGCTTGCTTGTGAAGTGTTGTCGGTTTGGATGTGCGGTTGTGTGTGTATTTACGTGTGATGATACCACAATTCGCGGCCGTGTTGCTTGTCTTGTGAAGTGTTGTTTGTTTTGCGTGTGCATGGTTTGTGCAGATGTATGTAGTGTTGATTTGAACACAAAGTCGCGGCCATGTTGCTTGCTGTAAAAGTGTGTTGTGTGTCGCGTGTGCATGTGTGAGTGAGTGTTTTCTGTATGTAGTTGATGTATGTAGTTGTTTGATTGAGTACAAAAAAGTGCGGCCAGGTGTGCTTGTTGTGAAAGTGTTTGTGTGTTTGCGTGTGCATGTGTGCTGTGTGTTATGTGTTGTTTGATTTGATACCCAAAGTCGCGGCCATGTTGTTGGCTTGATGTGAAAGTGTTGTGTGTTTGCGGGTGCATGTGTGGCATGTTGTATGTATTGTAGTTGTTGATTTGATACCACAAAGTGCTGCCATGTTGTGATCCTTGTGAAGTGTTGTTGTTGTTTGCGTGTGCATGGTATGTGTGTGTATGTAGTGTGATGTGATCCCCACCAAAGTCGCGGATGTGTTGCTTGCTGTGAAAAGGTTGTGGTTTGGTTGTGCATGTGTGCGTGTGTGTACGTAGTTGTTGATGGAACCACAAAGCGCGGCCATGTGTTGCTTGCTTGTGAAGTGTTGTGGTTTGCCGTGTGCATGTGTGCGCTTGGGTGTATTTAATTGTGTGATTGATCCACAAAGTCGCGGCCATGGTTTGCTTTGGCTGTGAAGTGTTGTGTTTGCGTGTGCATGTTGTGCGTTGTGTGGATGTAGTGTTGATTTGATACACAAAAGTCGCTGCAATGTGTTGATTGCTTGGAAAGTGTTGTGTTTTGTCGTGTGATGTGTGGTATGTGCATGTAGTTGGTGATTTGGATACCACAAAAGTCGCCGGCCATGTGTTGCTTCCTGTGAAGGTGTTGTGGTTTTGCGTGTGCATTGGAGGTGGTGTATGTATGTAGTTCTTGATTTGATACCTCACAAAGTCGCGGGCCACCATGTGTTGCTTGCTTGTGGAAGTGTTGTGTGTTTGCGTGTGCATGTGTGCGCTGCGGGTTATGTAGTTGGTGATGATCCCACAAAGTCGCGGCCATGTGTTGCTTGATTGTGAAGTGTGTGTGTTTGTTTTGCGCTGGCATGTGTGGGGTGTGTCTGTATGTAGTTGTTGATTTGATTACCAAACAAAGTCGCGGCCATGTGTTGCTTGCTTGTGACGAGGTTGTGTGTTTGCGTGTGATGTGTGCATTGTGTTATGTTGTTATGTTGTTGAGTTGATACCACAAAGTCCGGCGGCCCTGTGTTGCTTGCTTGTGAAGAGTTGTGTTGTTGCGTGTGCATGTGTATGTTGTGTAGGTGTTGTTGATTTGATCCAACACAAAAGTCGCGCCATGTGTTGCTTGCTTGTGAGTGTTGTATGTTTGCGGTGTGCATGTGGGCGGTTGTGTGTAAGTGTTGTTTATGATACCACAAGTCGACGGCCATGTGTTGCTTGCTGTGAAGTGTTGTGAGTTTGCGTTGGCAGGTGCGTTTATGGGTGTGTATGTGTTGTTGATTTGATCCACAAACTCGTCGGCCACGTTGTGCTGGCTTGTGAAAGTGTTGTGTGTTTGCGGCTGTGAAGGTGTTCGGTGTGTATGTAGTGTTGATTTGATTACCAAAATCGCGGCCAGTTGGTGCTGCTGTGGAAGTTGTGTTGTTTGGGGTGAATGTGTGCGTGTTTTTTGTGTGCATGTAGTTGTTGTTTTGATACCACAACGGTTGGCCGTGTGGTGTTGCTTGTGAGTGTTGGTGTTTGCGGGTGCACGTGTGCGGGTGGGTGTATGTAAGTTGTGGATTTGTACCACAAAGTCGCGGCCCATGTGTGCTGCTTTGTGAAGTTTGTTGTTTGCGTGTGCATGTGGTAGAGTTTTGTTGATTTGATACCACAAGTTCGCGGCATGTGTTTGCTTGGCTTGTGAAGTGTTGTGTGTTTGCGTGTGAATGTGATGTTGTGTGTATGTGAGTGTGTGATTTGATACCAAAAGTCGCGGCCAATGTGTTGCTGCTTGTGAAGGGTTGGTGTTTGAGTTGTGAATGTGGGCTGATGTGTGTATGAGTTGTTTGATTTGGATCCCACAAACTAGCGGCCATGTGTTGCTTGCTGTGAGTGTGTGTGTTTGCGTGTGCATGGGTGGGGTGGGTATGTAGTTGTTGATTTGATACCACAAAGTCGCGGCATGTGTTGCTGCTTGTGAAGGTAGTGTTGTGTGTTTGATGTGTGAATGTGTGGCGGTATTTGTGTGAATTTAGTTTTGATTTTTGGATACAACAAAGTCGCGGCCCTGTGCTGCTGCTGTGAGGGTTGTGGTTGGCGTGTGCTGTGTGCGGTGTGTGTATGTAGTTGTGATTTGATACCACAAAGGCGCGGCATGGTTGTTGCTTGTGAAGTGTTGGTTGTTTGGTGTGGTGTGGGTATGTGTTGTTGATTTGATCCACAACACTCGCGGGCCAAGTTGTGTGCTGCTTGTCGAACCAGTGTTGTGTGTTTGCGGGTGCATGTGGGCGTTTGGTGTGTATGCTAGTTGTGATTTGCTTACCAAAAGTCGACGGCCATGTGTTTGCTGTGTGATAGTGTTGTGTGTTGTGGTGTCATGTGTGCGTGGCGTGTGTGCATGTGTTTGTTGATTGATACCCAAAGTCGCGGCATGTGTGCTTGCTTGTGGAGGTTGTTGGTGTGTTCGCTAGTGATGTGTATGTGTGTGTTGTAGTTGTTGATTGGATCCTCACAAAAGCGCGGCCCTGTGTTGCTTGCATGTGAAGTGTGTGTGGTTGCGTGGCATGTAGTGTGGTGTGTGTATTTGTAGTTGTGATTTTGATTACACAAAGTCGCGGCCATGTGTGCTGCTGTGAAGTGTTGTGTGTTTGCGTGTGCATGTGTGGTGTGTGTATGTAGTTGTGATTTGATACCCACAAATAGTCGCGGAAATTGTGTTGCTTGCTGTGAATATGGGTGGTTGTTTGCGGATGCAGTGTGGTGTGTGCATGTAGTTCGTTGAGTTGATACCACAAAGTCCGGCCATGTGTTTGCTTGCTGTGAATGTGTTGGGTTTGAGTGTGCATGTGGGTATGTGTGTGTAGTGTTGTGATTTGATACCACAAAAGTCGCGGCCATGTGTGCTTGATTGTGAAGGGTCGTTGTGTTTGCGTGTGCATGTGTGTGTGTGTATGTAATTGTTGATTTGATACCACAAAGTCGAGGCCAAGTGTGGCTTGCTTTGAGTGTGTGTGTGGTTTGCGTGTGATGTGTGCGTTGGTGTGTATGTAGTTGTTGATTTGATACACAAAGTCGCGGCCAAGTGTTGCTTGCTTGTGAAGTGTGTGGTTTCGTTGTGATGTGGGCGTTGTGTGTATTATTGCTTGATTTGATACCACAAGTCGCGGCCATGTGTGATTGCTGTGAAGTAGTGTTGTGGTTTGCGTGTGCATGTGTGCGGTGTGTGTGTATGTAGCTGTTGATTTGATACCACAACGTCGCGGCCAAGTGTTGCTTGATTGTGAAAGTGGTTGCGTGTTTGACGGTGTGCATGGTGTGCATGTGTGATTTTAGTTGTTGATTTGATACACAGTCGGGCAATGTGTTGCTGCTTGTGATGTGTTGGGTGTTTGCTGTGTTGCATGTGTGCGTGTGTGTGCATGTATTGCAGTTGTGATTTGGATCCAACAAAATCGGGCATGTGTTTCTTTTGCTGTGAAGGGTCTGAGTGTGTGGGTGATTTGCGTGTGTGTATGTATAGTGTTGATTTGAGAACACAAAGTCGCGATTGTGTTGCTTGCTTGTGTGAAGTTGTGTGGTGTGTTTTCGCGGTGCATGTGTCGGGTGTGTATGTAGTGTTGATTTGATACACACAGAGTCGCAGGCCATGTGTGCTTGCTTGTGGAAGTGTTGTTGTGTTGGGTGCATGTGTGCGTTTGTGTGTGTAGTAGTTGTTGATTTGATCCCACATAAGTCGCGGCCACTGTGCTTGCTTGCTGTGAAGTGTTGTGTGTTTTGCGTGGCAGTGTGCGTGTGTGTATGTAGTTGTTGAATTTGATCCACAAGTCGCGGCCATGTGTGGCTGCTTGTGAAGTGTTGTTGGGAGTGTGCAGTGTGAGGTGTGTTTGATGTAGATTGTGATTTGATCCCACAAAGTCGCGGCCATGTGTGCTTGCTGTGCTGAAGTGGTGAGTGTGTGCCTTGTGCGTGTGTGTAGGTAGTTGTTGATTTGATGCCACAAAGTCGCGGCCATGTGTTTGTGCTTGCTTGTGTGTGAAGTGTTGTGTGTTTGCGTGGGCATGTGTGCGTGTGTGATGTAGTGGTTGATTTATACCACAAAGTCCCGGCATGGTTGCTGCGGTGAAGTGTGTGTGTTGGTTGTGCATGTGTTGCGTGTTGTGTGCATGTAGTTGTGATGATACACAAAGTCGCGGCAAATGTGTGTGTGCTGTGAAGTTGGTGTGTGTTTGGTGTGAATGGGTGGTGATTGTGTATTGTTGTTGTTGATTTGATACCACAAAGTTCGCGGCCCAGTGGTGCGTGCTGTGAAAGTGTTGTGTCCGTTTTGGCGTGTGCATGTGGGCGTGGTGTGTATGTAGTGTTGATTTGATCCACAAAGGTCCGCTGAATGTGTTGCTTGCTTGTGAAGTGGTGTGTGTTTGGGGTGCATGTGTGTCCGTGTGTGTGTAAGTAGTTGTTTGATTGGATCCCACAGATGCTCGCCGGCCATGTGTTTTGATTTTTGTGAAGTGTGAGACAGTGTTTGAGTTGGCGCTGGCGTATGTAGTTGGTTGAGTTGATACACAAAGTCGCGGCCATGTTGGCTTGCTTGTTGAAGTGAAGTCTGTTGTCCGTGTGTTTTGCGTGTTGCATGTGTGAGTTGTTGTAAGGGTTGATTTGATACCACAAAGTCGCGGCAAGTGTTGTTGTTGTTGAAGTGTGGTGTTTGCGTGTGCAGGTGGTGCGTTTGGTGTATGTAGTTGTTGATTTGATCCCACAAAGTCGCGGCCATGTGTTGCTTCTTGTGACGTGTTTGATGTGGGCGTGGGCGTTTGGGTGTGTGTATTGTAGTGTTGCGTTGATACCCACAAAGTCGCGGCCATGGTGTTGCGTGAATGTGAAGTGTTGTGGGTTTGCGTGGGATGCATGTGGGCTGTTGTGGTAAGGTGTTGATTTTGATTAACCACAAAGTCCGCGCGCCCGTGTGCCTTTGCTTGTGAAGTGTTGTGTGTGTGCGAGGGCATGTGTGCGGTGTGTGTATGTAGTTGTGTGATTTCGATACCACAAACTCGCGGCATTTGTTGCTTTGCTGTGAATGTGTGTGTTGGGTGTGCAGGTGTGCGTGTTGTGTGCATGTGTGTTGATTTGATCACACAAAGTCGCGCATGTGTTGCTTGCTTGTGAAGTTTGGGTGTTTGCGGTGTGCATGTGTGAGTGTGTGCATGTATGGTAGTGTGATTGATCCCACAAGTAGCCGGCCATGTGTGGCTTGCTTGTGAAGTGTGAGTGTTTGGCTGTGCGTGTGTGTATGTTAGTTGTTGATTTGATAACCACAAAGTCGCGGCCATGTGTTGCTTGTTTGTGAATGTGGGTGTTTGCGTGGGTGCATGTGTGCGTGTGTGTATGTAGTTGTTGATTCGATTACCAACAAAACTCGCGGCATTGTTGTTGCTGTGGAAGAGGGTGTGTGTTTGCGTGTGCATGGTGTGCGTGGTGTGTATGTATAGGTTGATTTGATACCACAAAGTCGAGGCCAGGTGTTGCTTTGTTGGAAGTGTTGTGTGTTTGCGTTGGCGTGTGCGTGTGTTAGTAGTAGTTGTTGATTGATCCCACAAAGGTCGCGGCCATGTGTGTGCTTGCTTGTTGTGTGTGTGTTTGTTGTGCATGTGTGCGCAGTGTGTGTGTATTTGTAGTTGTTGATTTGAGACCACAAAGTCTCGGCATGTGTTGGCTTGCTTGTGATGTGTCGTGTGTTTGCGATGTGGTGAGTGTGCAGTCGTTGTTGATTTGATTACCAACAAAGTCGCGGCCTGTGTTGCTTGCTAGTGAGTAAGTGTTGGGTTGCGATGTGCAGTGTGTGCGTGTTGTGTAGTAGTTGTTGTTTGATACCACAAGTCGCGGCCATGTGTTGGGCGTGCTTGTGAAGTGTTGTTGTGTGTGCGGTGTGCATGGTGCGTGTGTTGCATGTATGTAGTTGTTGATTCATACCACAAAGCGCGCGCCCATTTGGTTGCTTGCTTGCTGTGAAGTGTTGCGGTGTGCATGTGTGCGTGTGGTGCATGTAGTTGTGGATTTGATGACCACAAGTCGCGGCAATGTTTGATGCTAGTGAGCGTGGCGTGTGTTGGAGGTGCATGTGTGTGTTGTGTGTATGTAGTTGTTGAGTTGAACACAAAGTCGCGGCAATGTGTTGCTTGCTTGGTGATTTTTGTGTGTGTGTTTGCCGTGTGCAGTTGTATGTGTGTGTGAGGTCGTGTTGACTTTGATACCACAAAGTCCGCGCAATTGTGGTGTGATTTGTGAATTGTGTGTAGTTTGCGTGTGCATGTGGCGTGGTGGGTATGTATTGTGATTTGATACCACCAAGTCGCGGCCAGGTTGCTTGCTTGTGTGAAGTGTTGTGTGTTTGAGTGTGCATGTGGCGTGTGTGATGTATGTGGTGTTGATTCGATACCACAAGTCGCGGCAATGGTGCTTGCTTGTGAAGTGTTGCGTGTGCATGTGTGCGTGTGTATGTAGTAGTTGATTTGATACCACAAAGT